>OX457085.1:36940317-37108349 GCA_949752835.1 Empis stercorea | reverse complement strand
CGTTTTGGTGGAACCAAAGTGAGGTATTTCTGAGATATATTTCTGATCCATATTTAGCGGATTAAAATGAGGCATTTGCGGAGTTAAAATTCCTTTTTGTAATTTTTGTAAAAATATATGTTTTTAAATAATTTTGAATGTTTTTTACTTAAATAAAGGCATATCAGGAGATAATTAAAGCTAAAAAAAGAAGAAAAATTTTAATTTTTAAATTTTTTATTGCAAAAATTCTAACACTTTTCCGTTTTGGTGGAACCAAAGTGAGGTATTTCTGAGATATATTTCTGATCCATATTTAGCGGATTATAATGAGGCGTTTGCGGAGTTAAAATTCCTTTTTGTAATTTTTGTAAAAAATATATGTTTTTAAATAATTTTAAATGTTTTTTACTTAAATAAAGGCATATCAGGAGATAATTAAAGCTAAAAAAAGAAGAAAAATTTAAATTTTTAAATTTTTTTATTGCAAAAATTCTAACACTTTTCCGTTTTGGTGGAACCAAAGTGAGGTATTTCTGAGATATACTTCTGATCCATATTTAGCGGACTAAAATGAGGCATTTGCGGAGTTAAAATTACTTTTGTAATTTTTGTAAAAAATATATGTTTTTAAATAATTTTAAATGTTTTTTACTTAAATAAAGGCATATCAGGAGATAATTAAAGCTAAAAAAAGAAGAAAAATTTTAATTTTTAAATTTTTTTATTGCAAAAATTCTAACACTTTTCCGTTTTTTGTGGAACCAAAGTGAGGTATTTCTGAGATATATTTCTTATCCATATTTAGCGGACTAAAATAAGGCATTTGCGGAGTTAAAATCACTTTTTGTAATTTTTGTAAAAAATATATGTTTTTAAATAATTTTAAATGTTTTTTACTTAAATAAAGGCAAATCAGGAGATAATTAAAGCTAAAAAAAGAAGAAAAATTTTAATTTGTAAATTTTTTTATTGCACAAATTCCAACACTTTTCCGTTTTGGTGGAACCAAAGTGAGGTATTTCTGAGATATATTTCTGATCCATATTTAGCGGATTAAAATGAGGCATTTGCGGAGTTAAAATTCCTTTTTGTAATTTTTGTAAAAAATATATGTTTTTAAATAATTTTGAATGTTTTTTACTTAAATAAAGGCATATCAGGAGATAATTAAAGCTAAAAAAAGAAGAAAAATTTTAATTTTTAAATTTTTTTATTGCAAAAATTCTAACACTTTTCCGTTTTGGTGGAACCAAAGTGAGGTATTTCTGAGATATATTTCTGATCCGTATTTAACGGACTAAAATGAGGTATTTGCGGAGTTAAAATCACTTTTTGTAATTTTTGTAAAAAATATAGGTTTTTAAATAATTTTAAATGTTTTTTACTTAAATAAAGGCAAATCAGGAGATAATTAAAGCTAAAAAAGAAGAAAAATTTAAATTTTTAAATTTTTTTATTGCAAAAATTCTAACACTTTTCCGTTTTTGTGGAACCAAAGTGAGGTATTTCTGAGATATATTTCTTATCCATATTTAGCGGACTAAAATAAGGCATTTGCGGAGTTAAAATCACTTTTTGTAATTTTTGTAAAAAATATATGTTTTTAAATAATTTTAAATGTTTTTTACTTAAATAAAGGCAAATCAGGAGATAATTAAAGCTAAAAAAAGAAGAAAAATTTTAATTTGTAAATTTTTTTATTGCACAAATTCCAACACTTTTCCGTTTTGGTGGAACCAAAGTGAGGTATTTCTGAGATATATTTCTGATCCATATTTAGCGGATTAAAATGAGGCATTTGCGGAGTTAAAATTCCTTTTTGTAATTTTTGTAAAAAATATATGTTTTTAAATAATTTTGAATGTTTTTTACTTAAATAAAGGCATATCAGGAGATAATTAAAGCTAAAAAAAAGAAGAAAAATTTTAATTTTAAATTTTTTTATTGCAAAAATTCTAACACTTTTCCGTTTTGGTGGAACCAAAGTGAGGTATTTCTGTGATATATTTCTGATCCATATTTAGCGGATTATAATGAGGCGTTTGCGGAGTTAAAATTCCTTTTTGTAATTTTTGTAAAAAATATATGTTTTTAAATAATTTTAAATGTTTTTTACTTAAATAAAGGCATATCAGGAGATAATTAAAGCTAAAAAAAAGAAGAAAAATTTAAATTTTTAAATTTTTTATTGCAAAAATTCTAACACTTTTCCGTTTTGGTGGAACCAAAGTGAGGTATTTCTGAGATATACTTCTGATCCATATTTAGCGGACTAAAATGAGGCATTTGCGGAGTTAAAATTACTTTTTGTAATTTTGTAAAAAATATATGTTTTTAAATAATTTTAAATGTTTTTTACTTAAATAAAGGCATATCAGGAGATAATTAAAGCTAAAAAAAGAAGAAAAATTTTAATTTTTAAATTTTTTTATTGCAAAAATTCTAACACTTTTCCGTTTTTGTGGAACCAAAGTGAGGTATTTCTGAGATATATTTCTTATCCATATTTAGCGGACTAAAATAAGGCATTTGCGGAGTTAAAATCACTTTTTGTAATTTTTGTAAAAAATATATGTTTTTAAATAATTTTAAATGTTTTTTACTTAAATAAAGGCAAATCAGGAGATAATTAAAGCTAAAAAAAGAAGAAAAATTTTAATTTGTAAATTTTTTTATTGCACAAATTCCAACACTTTTCCGTTTTGGTGGAACCAAAGTGAGGTATTTCTGAGATATATTTCTGATCCATATTTAGCGGATTAAAATGAGGCATTTGCGGAGTTAAAATTCCTTTTTGTAATTTTTGTAAAAAATATATGTTTTTAAATAATTTGAATGTTTTTTACTTAAATAAAGGCATATCAGGAGATAATTAAAGCTAAAAAAAGAAGAAAAATTTTAATTTTTAAATTTTTTTATTGCAAAAATTCTAACACTTTTCCGTTTTGGTGGAACCAAAGTGAGGTATTTCTGAGATATATTTCTGATCCGTATTTAACGGACTAAAATGAGGTATTTGCGGAGTTAAAATCACTTTTTGTAATTTTTGTAAAAAATATAGGTTTTTAAATAATTTTAAATGTTTTTTACTTAAATAAAGGCATATCAGGAGATAATTAAAGCTAAAAAAGAAGAAAAATATTAATTTTTAAATTTTTTTATTGCAAAAATTCTAACATTTTTCCATTTTGGTGGAACCAAAGTGAGGTATTTCTGAGATATACTTCTGATCCATATTAGCGGACTAAAATGAGGCATTTGCGGAGTTAAAATCACTTTTTGTAATTTTTGTAAAAAATATATGTTTTTAAATAATTTTAAATGTTTTTTACTTAAATAAAGGCATATCAGGAGATAATAAAGCTAAAAAAAGAAGAAAAATTTTAATTTTTAAATTTTTTTATTGCAAAAATTCTAACACTTTTCCGTTTTTGTGGAACCAAAGTGAGGTATTTCTGAGATATACTTCTGATCCATATTTAGCGGACTAAAATGAGGCATTTGCGGAGTTAAAATTACTTTTTGTAATTTTTGTAAAAAATATATGTTTTTAAATAATTTTAAATGTTTTTTACTTAAATAAAGGCATATCAGGAGATAATTAAAGCTAAAAAAAGAAGAAAAATTTTAATTTTAAATTTTTTTATTGCAAAAATTCTAACACTTTTCCGTTTTGTGGAACCAAAGTGAGGTATTTCTGAGATATATTTCTTATCCATATTTAGCGGACTAAAATAAGGCATTTGCGGAGTTTAAACTCACTTTTTGTAATTTTTGTAAAAAATATATGTTTTTAAATAATTTTAAATGTTTTTTTACTTAAATAAAGGCAAATCAGGAGATAATTAAAGCTAAAAAAAGAAGAAAAATTTTAATTTGTAAATTTTTTTATTGCACAAATTCCAACACTTTTCCGTTTTGGTGGAACCAAAGTGAGGTATTTCTGAGATATATTTCTGATCCATATTTAGCGGATTAAAATGAGGCATTTGCGGAGTTAAAATTCCTTTTTGTAATTTTTGTAAAAATATATGTTTTTAAATAATTTTGAATGTTTTTTACTTAAATAAAGGCAATCAGGAGATAATTAAAGCTAAAAAAAGAAGAAAAATTTTAATTTTAAATTTTTTTATTGCAAAAATTCTAACACTTTTCCGTTTTGGTGGAACCAAAGTGAGGTATTTCTGAGATATATTTCTGATCCATATTTAGCGGATTATAATGAGGCGTTTGCGGAGTTAAAATTCCTTTTTGTAATTTTTGTAAAAAAATATATGTTTTTAAATAATTTTAATGTTTTTTACTAAATAAAGGCATATCAGGAGATAATTAAAGCTAAAAAAAAGAAGAAAAATTTAAATTTTTAAATTTTTTTATTGCAAAAATTCTAACACTTTTCCGTTTTGGTGGAACCAAAGTGAGGTATTTCTGAGATATACTTCTGATCCATATTTAGCGGACTAAATGAGGCATTTGCGGAGTTAAAATTACTTTTTGTAATTTTTGTAAAAAATATATGTTTTTAAATAATTTTAAATGTTTTTTACTTAAATAAAGGCATATCAGGAGATAATTAAAGCTAAAAAAAGAAGAAAAATTTTAATTTTTAAATTTTTTTATTGCAAAAATTCTAACACTTTTCCGTTTTTGTGAACCAAAGTGAGGTATTTCTGAGATATATTTCTTATCCATATTTAGCGGACTAAAATAAGGCATTTGCGGAGTTAAAATCACTTTTGTAATTTTTGTAAAAAATATATGTTTTTAAATAATTTTAAATGTTTTTTACTTAAATAAAGGCAAATCAGGAGATAATTAAAGCTAAAAAAAGAAGAAAAATTTTAATTTGTAAATTTTTTTATTGCACAAATTCCAACACTTTTCCGTTTTGGTGGAACCAAAGTGAGGTATTTCTGAGATATATTTCTGATCCATATTTAGCGGATTAAAATGAGGCATTTGCGGAGTTAAAATTCCTTTTTGTAATTTTTGTAAAAATATATGTTTTTAAATAATTTTGAATGTTTTTTACTTAAATAAAGGCATATCAGGAGATAATTAAAGCTAAAAAAAGAAGAAAAATTTTATTTTTAAATTTTTTTATTGCAAAAATTCTAACACTTTTCCGTTTTGGTGGAACCAAAGTGAGGTATTTCTGAGATATATTTCTGATCCGTATTTAACGGACTAAAATGAGGTATTTGCGGAGTTAAAATCACTTTTTGTAATTTTTGTAAAAAATATAGGTTTTTAAATAATTTTAATGTTTTTTACTTAAATAAAGGCAAATCAGGAGATAATTAAAGCTAAAAAAGAAGAAAAATTTAAATTTTTAAATTTTTTTATTGCAAAAATTCTAACACTTTTCCGTTTTTGTGGAACCAAAGTGAGGTATTTCTGAGATATATTTCTTATCCATATTTAGCGGACTAAAATAAGGCATTTGCGGAGTTAAAATCACTTTTTGTAATTTTTGTAAAAAATATATGTTTTTAAATAATTTTAAATGTTTTTTACTTAAATAAAGGCAAATCAGGAGATAATTAAAGCTAAAAAAAGAAGAAAAATTTTAATTTGTAAATTTTTTTATTGCACAAATTCCAACACTTTTCCGTTTTGGTGGAACCAAAGTGAGGTATTTCTGAGATATATTTCTGATCCATATTTAGCGGATTAAAATGAGGCATTTGCGGAGTTAAAATTCCTTTTTGTAATTTTTGTAAAAAATATATGTTTTTAAATAATTTGAATGTTTTTTACTTAAATAAAGGCATATCAGGAGATAATTAAAGCTAAAAAAAAGAAGAAAATTTTAATTTTTAAATTTTTTTATTGCAAAAATTCTAACACTTTTCCGTTTTGGTGGAACCAAAGTGAGGTATTTCTGTGATATATTTCTGATCCATATTTAGCGGATTATAATGAGGCGTTTGCGGAGTTAAAATTCCTTTTTGTAATTTTTGTAAAAAATATATGTTTTTAAATAATTTTAAATGTTTTTTACTTAAATAAAGGCATATCAGGAGATAATTAAAGCTAAAAAAAAGAAGAAAAATTTAAATTTTTAAATTTTTTTATTGCAAAAATTCTAACACTTTTCCGTTTTGGTGGAACCAAAGTGAGGTATTTCTGAGATATACTTCTGATCCATATTTAGCGGACTAAAATGAGGCATTTGCGGAGTTAAAATTACTTTTTGTAATTTTTGTAAAAAATATATGTTTTTAAATAATTTTAAATGTTTTTTACTTAAATAAAGGCATATCAGGAGATAATTAAAGCTAAAAAAAGAAGAAAAATTTTAATTTTTAAATTTTTTTATTGCAAAAATTCTAACACTTTTCCGTTTTTGTGGAACCAAAGTGAGGTATTTCTGAGATATATTTCTTATCCATATTTAGCGGACTAAAATAAGGCATTTGCGGAGTTAAAATCACTTTTTGTAATTTTTGTAAAAAATATATGTTTTTAAATAATTTTAAATGTTTTTTACTTAAATAAAGGCAAATCAGGAGATAATTAAAGCTAAAAAAAGAAGAAAAATTTTAATTTGTAAATTTTTTTATTGCACAAATTCCAACACTTTTCCGTTTTGGTGGAACCAAAGTGAGGTATTTCTGAGATATATTTCTGATCCATATTTAGCGGATTAAAATGAGGCATTTGCGGAGTTAAAATTCCTTTTTGTAATTTTTGTAAAAAATATATGTTTTTAAATAATTTTGAATGTTTTTTACTTAAATAAAGGCATATCAGGAGATAATTAAAGCTAAAAAAAGAAGAAAAATTTTAATTTTTAAATTTTTTTATTGCAAAAATTCTAACACTTTTCCGTTTTGGTGGAACCAAAGTGAGGTATTTCTGAGATATATTTCTGATCCGTATTTAACGGACTAAAATGAGGTATTTGCGGAGTTAAAATCACTTTTTGTAATTTTTGTAAAAAATATAGGTTTTTAAATAATTTTAAATGTTTTTTACTTAAATAAAGGCATATCAGGAGATAATTAAAGCTAAAAAAAGAAGAAAAATATTAATTTTTAAATTTTTTTATTGCAAAAATTCTAACATTTTTCCATTTTGGTGGAACCAAAGTGAGGTATTTCTGAGATATACTTCTGATCCATATTTAGCGGACTAAAATGAGGCATTTGCGGAGTTAAAATCACTTTTTGTAATTTTTGTAAAAAATATATGTTTTTAAATAATTTTAAATGTTTTTTACTTAAATAAAGGCATATCAGGAGATAATTAAAGCTAAAAAAAGAAGAAAAATTTTAATTTTTAAATTTTTTTATTGCAAAAATTCTAACACTTTTCCGTTTTTGTGGAACCAAAGTTAGGTATTTCTGAGATATATTTCTGATCCATATTTAGCGGACTAAAATGAGGCATTTGCGGAGTTAAAATTACTTTTTGTAATTTTTGTAAAAAATATATGTTTTTAAATAATTTTAAATGTTTTTTACTTAAATAAAGGCATATCAGGAGATAATTAAAGCTAAAAAAAAGAAGAAAAATTTTAATTTTTAAATTTTTTGATTGAATAAATTCTAACACTTTTCCGTTTTGGTGGAACCAATGTGAGGTATTTCTGAGATATACTTCTGATCCATATTTAGCGGATTAAAATGAGGCATTTGCGGAGTTAAAATTCCTTTTTGTAATTTTTGTAAAAAATATATGTTTTTAAATAATTTTAAATGTTTTTTACTTAAATAAAGGCATATCAGGAGATAATTAAAGCTAAAAAAAAGAAGAAAAATTTTAATTTTTAAATTTTTTTATTGCAAAAATTCTAACACTTTTCCGTTTTGGTGGAACCAAAGTGAGGTATTTCTGAGATATATTTCTGATCCGTATTTAACGGACTAAAATGAGGCATTTGCGGAGTTAAAATTACTTTTTGTAATTTTTGTAAAAAATATATGTTTTTAAATAATTTTAAATGTTTTTTACTTAAATGAAGGCAAAAAAAAGAGATAATTAAAGCTAAAAAAAAAAGAAGAAAAATTTTAATTTTTAAATTTTTTTATTGCAAAAATTCTAACACTTTTCCGTTTTGGTGGAACCAAAGTGAGGTATTTCTGAGATATATTTCTGATCCATATTTAGCGGACTAAAATGAGGCATTTGCGGAGTTAAAATTCCTTTTTGTAATTTTTGTAAAAAATATATGTTTTTAAATAATTTTAAATGTTTTTTACTTAAATAAAGGCAAATCAGGAGATAATTAAAGCTAAAAAAAGAAGAAAAATTTAAATTTTTAAATTTTTTTATTGCAAAAATTTTAACACTTTTCCGTTTTTGTGGAACCAAAGTTAGGTATTTCTGAGATATATTTCTGATCCATATTTAGCGGACTAAAATGAGGCATTTGCGGAGTTAAAATTACTTTTTGTAATTTTTGTAAAAAATATATGTTTTTAAATAATTTTAAATGTTTTTTACTTAAATAAAGGCATATCAGGAGATAATTAAAGCTAAAAAAAAGAAGAAAAATTTTAATTTTTAAATTTTTTGATTGAATAAATTCTAACACTTTTCCGTTTTGGTGGAACCAATGTGAGGTATTTCTGAGATATACTTCTGATCCATATTTAGCGGATTAAAATGAGGCATTTGCGGAGTTAAAATTCCTTTTTGTAATTTTTGTAAAAAATATATGTTTTTAAATAATTTTGAATGTTTTTTACTTAAATAAAGGCATATCAGGAGATAATTAAAGCTAAAAAAAAGAAGAAAAATTTTAATTTTTAAATTTTTTTATTGCAAAAATTCTAACACTTTTCCGTTTTGGTGGAACCAAAGTGAGGTATTTCTGTGATATATTTCTGATCCATATTTAGCGGATTATAATGAGGCGTTTGCGGAGTTAAAATTCCTTTTTGTAATTTTTGTAAAAAATATATGTTTTTAAATAATTTTAAATGTTTTTTACTTAAATAAAGGCATATCAGGAGATAATTAAAGCTAAAAAAAAGAAGAAAAATTTAAATTTTTAAATTTTTTTATTGCAAAAATTCTAACACTTTTCCGTTTTGGTGGAACCAAAGTGAGGTATTTCTGAGATATACTTCTGATCCATATTTAGCGGACTAAAATGAGGCATTTGCGGAGTTAAAATTACTTTTTGTAATTTTTGTAAAAAATATATGTTTTTAAATAATTTTGAATGTTTTTTACTTAAATAAAGGCATATCAGGAGATAATTAAAGCTAAAAAAAGAAGAAAAATTTTAATTTTTAAATTTTTTTATTGCAAAAATTCTAACACTTTTCCGTTTTTGTGGAACCAAAGTGAGGTATTTCTGAGATATATTTCTTATCCATATTTAGCGGACTAAAATAAGGCATTTGCGGAGTTAAAATCACTTTTTGTAATTTTTGTAAAAAATATATGTTTTTAAATAATTTTAAATGTTTTTTACTTAAATAAAGGCAAATCAGGAGATAATTAAAGCTAAAAAAAGAAGAAAAATTTAAATTTTTAAATTTTTTTATTGCAAAAATTTTAACACTTTTCCGTTTTTGTGGAACCAAAGTTAGGTATTTCTGAGATATATTTCTGATCCATATTTAGCGGACTAAAATGAGGCATTTGCGGAGTTAAAATTACTTTTTGTAATTTTTGTAAAAAATATATGTTTTTAAATAATTTTAAATGTTTTTTACTTAAATAAAGGCATATCAGGAGATAATTAAAGCTAAAAAAAGAAGAAAAATTTTAATTTTTAAATTTTTTTATTGCAAAAATTCTAACATTTTTCCATTTTGGTGGAACCAAAGTGAGGTATTTCTGAGATATATTTCTGATCCATATTTAGCGGACTAAAATGAGGCATTTGCGGAGTTAAAATTACTTTTTGTAATTTTTGTAAAAAATATATGTTTTTAAATAATTTTAAATGTTTTTTACTTAAATAAAGGCATATCAGGAGATAATTAAAGCTAAAAAAAAGAAGAAAAATTTTAATTTTTAAATTTTTTGATTGAAAAAATTCTAACACTTTTCCGTTTTGGTGGAACCAAAGTGAGGTATTTCTGTGATATATTTCTGATCCATATTTAGCGGATTATAATGAGGCGTTTGCGGAGTTAAAATTCCTTTTTGTAATTTTTGTAAAAAATATATGTTTTTAAATAATTTTAAATGTTTTTTACTTAAATAAAGGCATATCAGGAGATAATTAAAGCTAAAAAAAAGAAGAAAAATTTAAATTTTTAAATTTTTTTATTGCAAAAATTCTAACACTTTTCCGTTTTGGTGGAACCAAAGTGAGGTATTTCTGAGATATACTTCTGATCCATATTTAGCGGACTAAAATGAGGCATTTGCGGAGTTAAAATTACTTTTTGTAATTTTTGTAAAAAATATATGTTTTTAAATAATTTTAAATGTTTTTTACTTAAATAAAGGCATATCAGGAGATAATTAAAGCTAAAAAAAGAAGAAAAATTTTAATTTTTAAATTTTTTTATTGCAAAAATTCTAACACTTTTCCGTTTTTGTGGAACCAAAGTGAGGTATTTCTGAGATATATTTCTTATCCATATTTAGCGGACTAAAATGAGGCATTTGCGGAGTTAAAATCACTTTTTGTAATTTTTGTAAAAAATATATGTTTTTAAATAATTTTAAATGTTTTTTACTTAAATAAAGGCATATCAGGAGATAATTAAAGCTAAAAAAAGAAGAAAAATTTAAATTTTTAAATTTTTTTATTGCAAAAGTTTTAACACTTTTCCGTTTTTGTGGAACCAAAGTGAGGTATTTCTGAGATATACTTCTGATCCATATTTAGCGGACTAAAATGAGGCATTTGCGGAGTTAAAATTACTTTTTGTAATTTTTGTAAAAAATATATGTTTTTAAATAATTTTAAATGTTTTTTACTTAAATAAAGGCATATCAGGAGATAATTAAAGCTAAAAAAAGAAGAAAAATTTTAATTTTTAAATTTTTTTATTGCAAAAATTCTAACATTTTTCCATTTTGGTGGAACCAAAGTGAGGTATTTCTGAGATATACTTCTGATCCATATTTAGCGGATTAAAATGAGGCATTTGCGGAGTTAAAATCACTTTTTGTAATTTTTGTAAAAAATATATGTTTTTAAATAATTTTAAATGTTTTTTACTTAAATAAAGGCATATCAGGAGATAATTAAAGCTAAAAAAAGAAGAAAAATTTTAATTTTTAAATTTTTTTATTG
Organism: Empis stercorea; assembly: GCA_949752835.1. Taxonomy (NCBI): domain Eukaryota; kingdom Metazoa; phylum Arthropoda; class Insecta; order Diptera; family Empididae; genus Empis; species Empis stercorea. The sequence goes on along the minus strand of OX457085.1, from coordinate 37,097,152 downwards.
CAAAAATTCTAACACTTTTCCGTTTTTGTGGAACCAAAGTGAGGTATTTCTGAGATATATTTCTGATCCATATTTAGCGGACTAAAATGAGGCATTTGCGGAGTTAAAATTACTTTTTGTAATTTTTGTAAAAAATATATGTTTTTAAATAATTTTAAATGTTTTTTACTTAAATAAAGGCATATCAGGAGATAATTAAAGCTAAAAAAAAGAAGAAAAATTTTAATTTTTAAATTTTTTGATTGAAAAAATTCTAACACTTTTCCGTTTTGGTGGAACCAAAGTGAGGTATTTCTGAGATATATTTCTGATCCATATTTAGCGGATTAAAATGAGGCATTTGCGGAGTTAAAATTCCTTTTTGTAATTTTTGTAAAAAATATATGTTTTTAAATAATTTTGAATGTTTTTTACTTAAATAAAGGCATATCAGGAGATAATTAAAGCTAAAAAAAAGAAGAAAAATTTTAATTTTTAAATTTTTTTATTGCAAAAATTCTAACACTTTTCCGTTTTGGTGGAACCAAAGTGAGGTATTTCTGAGATATATTTCTGATCCGTATTTAACGGACTAAAATGAGGTATTTGCGGAGTTAAAATCACTTTTTGTAATTTTTGTAAAAAATATAGGTTTTTAAATAATTTTAAATGTTTTTTACTTAAATAAAGGCATATCAGGAGATAATTAAAGCTAAAAAAAAGAAGAAAAATTTTAATTTTTAAATTTTTTTATTGCAAAAATTTTAACACTTTTCCGTTTTGGTGGAACCAAAGTGAGGTATTTCTGAGATATATTTCTGATCCATATTTAGCGGACTAAAATGAGGCATTTGCGGAGTTAAAATTCCTTTTTGTAATTTTTGTAAAAAATATATGTTTTTAAATAATTTTGAATGTTTTTTACTTAAATAAAGACATATCAGGAGATAATTAAAGCTAAAAAAAAAGAAGAAAAATTTTAATTTTTAAATTTTTTTATTGCAAAAATTTTAACACTTTTCCGTTTTGGTGGAACCAAAGTGAGGTATTTCTGAGATATATTTCTGATCCATATTTAGCGGACTAAAATGAGGCATTTGCGGAGTTAAAATTCCTTTTCGTAATTTTTGTAAAAAATATATGTTTTTAAATAATTTTGAATGTTTTTTACTTAAATAAAGGCATATCAGGAGATAATTAAAGCTAAAAAAAAGAAGAAAAATTTTAATTTTTAAATTTTTTTATTGCAAAAATTCTAACACTTTTCCGTTTTGGTGGAACCAAAGTGAGGTATTTCTGAGATATATTTCTGATCCATATTTAGCGGATTAAAATGAGGCATTTGCGGAGTTAAAATTCCTTTTCGTAATTTTTGTAAAAAATATATGTTTTTAAATAATTTTGAATGTTTTTTACTTAAATAAAGGCATATCAGGAGATAATTAAAGCTAAAAAAAAGAAGAAAAATTTAAATTTTTAAATTTTTTTTTTGCAAAAATTCTAACACTTTTCCTTTTTGGTGGAACCAAAGTGAGGTATTTCTGAGATATATTTCTGATCCATATTTAGCGGATTAAAATGAGGCATTTGCGGAGTTAAAATTCCTTTTTGTAATTTTTGTAAAAAATATATGTTTTTAAATAATTTTGAATGTTTTTTACTTAAATAAAGGCATATCAGGAGATAATTAAAGCTAAAAAAAAGAAGAAAAATTTTAATTTTTAAATTTTTTTATTGCAAAAATTCTAACACTTTTCCGTTTTGGTGGAACCAAAGTGAGGTATTTCTGAGATATATTTCTGATCCATATTTAGCGGATTAAAATGAGGCATTTGCGGAGTTAAAATTCCTTTTTGTAATTTTTGTAAAAAATATATGTTTTTAAATAATTTTGAATGTTTTTTACTTAAATAAAGGCATATCAGGAGATAATTAAAGCTAAAAAAAAGAAGAAAAATTTAAATTTTTAAATTTTTTATTGCAAAAATTCTAACACTTTTCCGTTTTCATCAATGTACGTGAGGTATTTCTGAGATATACTTCTGATCCATATTTAGCGGACTAAAATGAGGCATTTGCGGAGTTAAAATTACTTTTTGTAATTTTTGTAAAAAATATATGTTTTTAAATAATTTTAAATGTTTTTTACTTAAATAAAGGCATATCAGGAGATAATTAAAGCTAAAAAAAAGAAGAAAAATTTTAATTTGTAAATTTTTTTATTGCACAAATTCCAACACTTTTCCGTTTTGGTGGAACCAAAGTGAGGTATTTCTGAGATATATTTCTGATCCATATTTAGCGGATTAAAATGAGGCATTTGCGGAGTTAAAATTCCTTTTTGTAATTTTTGTAAAAAATATATGTTTTTAAATAATTTTGAATGTTTTTTACTTAAATAAAGGCATATCAGGAGATAATTAAAGCTAAAAAAAAGAAGAAAAATTTAAATTTTTAAATTTTTTTATTGCAAAAATTCTAACACTTTTCCGTTTTGGTGGAACCAAAGTGAGGTATTTCTGAGATATATTTCTGATCCGTATTTAACGGACTAAAATGAGGTATTTGCGGAGTTAAAATCACTTTTTGTAATTTTTGTAAAAAATATAGGTTTTTAAATAATTTTAAATGTTTTTTACTTAAATAAAGGCATATCAGGAGATAATTAAAGCTAAAAAAAAGAAGAAAAATTTTAATTTTTAAATTTTTTTATTGCAAAAATTTTAACACTTTTCCGTTTTGGTGGAACCAAAGTGAGGTATTTCTGAGATATATTTCTGATCCATATTTAGCGGACTAAAATGAGGCATTTGCGGAGTTAAAATTCCTTTTTGTAATTTTTGTAAAAAATATATGTTTTTAAATAATTTTGAATGTTTTTTACTTAAATAAAGACATATCAGGAGATAATTAAAGCTAAAAAAAAGAAGAAAAATTTTAATTTTTAAATTTTTTTATTGCAAAAATTTTAACACTTTTCCGTTTTGGTGGAACCAAAGTGAGGTATTTCTGAGATATATTTCTGATCCATATTTAGCGGACTAAAATGAGGCATTTGCGAAGTTAAAATTCCTTTTCGTAATTTTTGTAAAAAATATATGTTTTTAAATAATTTTGAATGTTTTTTACTTAAATAAAGGCATATCAGGAGATAATTAAAGCTAAAAAAAAGAAGAAAAATTTAATTTGTAAATTTTTTTATTGCACAAATTCCAACACTTTTCCGTTTTGGTGGAACCAAAGTGAGGTATTTCTGAGATATATTTCTGATCCATATTTAGCGGATTAAAATGAGGCATTTGCGGAGTTAAAATTCCTTTTTGTAATTTTTGTAAAAAATATATGTTTTTAAATAATTTTGAATGTTTTTTACTTAAATAAAGGCATATCAGGAGATAATTAAAGCTAAAAAAAAGAAGAAAAATTTAAATTTTTAAATTTTTTTATTGCAAAAATTCTAACACTTTTCCGTTTTGGTGGAACCAAAGTGAGGTATTTCTGAGATATATTTCTGATCCGTATTTAACGGACTAAAATGAGGTATTTGCGGAGTTAAAATCACTTTTTGTAATTTTTGTAAAAAATATAGGTTTTTAAATAATTTTAAATGTTTTTTACTTAAATAAAGGCATATCAGGAGATAATTAAAGCTAAAAAAAAGAAGAAAAATTTTAATTTTTAAATTTTTTTATTGCAAAAATTTTAACACTTTTCCGTTTTGGTGGAACCAAAGTGAGGTATTTCTGAGATATATTTCTGATCCATATTTAGCGGACTAAAATGAGGCATTTGCGGAGTTAAAATTCCTTTTTGTAATTTTTGTAAAAAATATATGTTTTTAAATAATTTTGAATGTTTTTTACTTAAATAAAGACATATCAGGAGATAATTAAAGCTAAAAAAAAGAAGAAAAATTTTAATTTTTAAATTTTTTTATTGCAAAAATTTTAACACTTTTCCGTTTTGGTGGAACCAAAGTGAGGTATTTCTGAGATATATTTCTGATCCATATTTAGCGGACTAAAATGAGGCATTTGCGAAGTTAAAATTCCTTTTCGTAATTTTTGTAAAAAATATATGTTTTTAAATAATTTTGAATGTTTTTTACTTAAATAAAGGCATATCAGGAGATAATTAAAGCTAAAAAAAAGAAGAAAAATTTAAATTTTTAAATTTTTTTTTTGCAAAAATTCTAACACTTTTCCGTTTTGGTGGAACCAAAGTGAGGTATTTCTGAGATATATTTCTGATCCATATTTAGCGGATTAAAATGAGGCATTTGCGGAGTTAAAATTCCTTTTCGTAATTTTTGTAAAAAATATATGTTTTTAAATAATTTTGAATGTTTTTTACTTAAATAAAGGCATATCAGGAGATAATTAAAGCTAAAAAAAAGAAGAAAAATTTAAATTTTTAAATTTTTTTTTTGCAAAAATTCTAACACTTTTCCGTTTTGGTGGAACCAAAGTGAGGTATTTCTGAGATATATTTCTGATCCATATTTAGCGGATTAAAATGAGGCATTTGCGGAGTTAAAATTCCTTTTTGTAATTTTTGTAAAAAATATATGTTTTTAAATAATTTTGAATGTTTTTTACTTAAATAAAGGCATATCAGGAGATAATTAAAGCTAAAAAAAAGAAGAAAAATTTTAATTTTTAAATTTTTTTATTGCAAAAATTCTAACACTTTTCCGTTTTGGTGGAACCAAAGTGAGGTATTTCTGAGATATATTTCTGATCCATATTTAGCGGATTAAAATGAGGCATTTGCGGAGTTAAAATTCCTTTTTGTAATTTTTGTAAAAAATATATGTTTTTAAATAATTTTGAATGTTTTTTACTTAAATAAAGGCATATCAGGAGATAATTAAAGCTAAAAAAAAGAAGAAAAATTTAAATTTTTAAATTTTTTATTGCAAAAATTCTAACACTTTTCCGTTTTCATCAATGTACGTGAGGTATTTCTGAGATATACTTCTGATCCATATTTAGCGGACTAAAATGAGGCATTTGCGGAGTTAAAATTACTTTTTGTAATTTTTGTAAAAAATATATGTTTTTAAATAATTTTAAATGTTTTTTACTTAAATTAAGGCATATCAGGAGATAATTAAAGCTAAAAAAAAGAAGAAAAATTTTAATTTTTAAATTTTTTTATTGAAAAAATTCTAACACTTTTCTGTTTTGGTGGAACCAAAGTGAGGTATTTCTGAGATATATTTCTGATCCATATTTACCGGACTAAAATGAGGCATTTGCGGAGTTAAAATTCCTTTTTGTAATTTTTGTAAAAAATATATGTTTTTAAATAATTTTAAATGTTTTTTACTTAAATAAAGGCATATCAGGAGATAATTAAAGCTAAAAAAATATAAATAAAAAAAAGTTTTTTAAAAATACTTTCCCTTAAAGAAATATTCAACTAAAAAGTAATAAACAAGCAAATAATACCACATCAATGTACTTTGCCGTTGAGTTTTATCCACTGTCAGCAATAGTAAGGGTAAGCAGACCTCCTTATAAATGGCATTAATTCTGATAAGGTCTACTTTCCCTTACTATTGCTGACAGTGGCTAAAACTCAACGGGAAAGTACATTGATGTGGTATTATTTGCTTGTTTATTACTTTTTAGTTGAATATTTCTTTAAGGGAAAGTATTTTTAAAAAACATTTTTTATTTATATTTTTTATTTTACACTTTTTAGTCGGTCAAATATATATTAATTTGACCGACTAAAAATATTTAAATACTTTGACAACTTGGGAATGATTTGTTTGAACTCCTCATGGCCCACGATTTGGAATTCCACATGTAGCCGATGTTTTGGGTCTTCCATGGCCCCCGGTGCCCAACATGTTTTTTTGTATAATTGGCTCCACATGATCCAGGGTAATGCTCGGAATACTCTTCAATACCTTCTATTTGATGCCCCACATGATTTTTTTATGATGGGCCGCCACATGACACAGGTTTTGGGCCCTAACATGAATTACGAAGCCCAACGGACTGCGCAACGAGATGTATTCTTCAATACCTTTTATTTGATACCTCTCATGTCTTTTTGCATTATGGGTCCCACAAGACCCAGAGTACCTCGCGGAGTACTCAACAAGATGTCCTCTTCAAGACCTTTCATTTGATACCCCACATGATTTTTTTTATGATAGAGCCCCACATTACCCCGTTTTGGGCCCGAGATTACTCACGGCGTCCTCCGGATTACTGCCCATATAGATGTACTGTTGGAGACCTTTCATTTGATACCCCACATGTTTATTTGTATTATGGACCCCACATTGCCCCCGTTCTGGGCCTGACATGACACACGGCGCCCCCAGACTACCGCTCAATGAGATGTACTCGTCAAGACCTTTCATTTGATACCACACATAATTTTTTGTATTATAGGGCCCAACATTGCCCCCGTTTTGAGCCCGACATAACCCACGGCGCCCCCCGGGCTACCGCTCAATGAGATGTACTCGTCAAGACCTTTCATTTGATACCCTACATGTTTTTTTGTATTATGGACCCCACATTGCCCCGATTTGGGCCCGACATGACCCCCGGGGCCACCCGGACTACCGTCCAATGAGATGTACTCGTCAAGACCTTTCATTTGATACCCCACATGGTTTTTTAGGTACATTCAAAAATTAATCGGCCCTCCTAGCTCCCTTCCCGCTCATCAAAAAAGGTACCATATAAACAAATTTATATGGTACCAAGCATTTGCTGACACGAGCTCAACTTCCAAATTTAAGCTCAATCGGTCAAGCCGTTTACAAGTTATGGCCAGGTGAGGATATATATATATATATATATATATATATATACATATATATATATATATATACATATATATATATATATATATATATACATATATACTGGAAGTGTGAATTCATAAAAGGGAAAGTAAAAAAAAAAGAAAAATTTTAATTTTTAAATTATTTTATTGCAAAAATTCTAACACTTTTCCGTTCTGTTCTGATGGAACCAAAGTGAGGTATTTCTGAGATATATTTCTGATCCATATGATATTTAGCGGATTAAAATGAGGCATTTGCGAAGTTAAAATTCCTTTTTGTAATTTTTGTAAAAAATATATGTTTTTAAATAATTTTGAATGTTTTTTACTTAAATAAAGGCATATCAGGATATAATTAAAGCTAAAAAAAGAAGAAAAATTTTAATTTTTAAATTTTTTTATTGCAAAAATTCTAACACGTTTCCGTTTTGGTGGAACCAAAGTGAGGTATTTCTGAGATATATTTCTGATCCATATTTAGCGGACTAAAATGAGGCATTTGCGGAGTTAAAATTCCTTTTTGTAATTTTTGTAAAAAATATGTTTTTAAATAATTTTAAATGTTTTTTCCTTAAATAAAGGCATATCAGGAGATAATTAAAGCTAAAAAAAAAGAAGAAAAATTTTAATTTTTAAATTTTTTTATTGCAAAAATTCTAACACTTTTCCGTTTTGGTGGAACCAAAGTGAGGTATTTCTGAGATATATTTCTGATCCATATTTAGCGGATTAAAATGAGGCATTTGCGGAGTTAAAATTCCTTTTTGTAATTTTTGTAAAAAATATGTTTTTAAATAATTTTAAATGTTTTTTCCTTAAATAAAGGCATATCAGGAGATAATTAAAGCTAAAAGAAAGAAGAAAAATTTTAATTTTTAAATTTTTTTATTGCAAAAATTCTAACACTTTTCCGTTTTGGTGGAACCAAAGTGAGGTATTTCTGAGATATATTTCTGATCCATATTTAGCGGATTAAAATGAGGCATTTGCGGAGTTAAAATTCCTTTTTGTAATTTTTGTAAAAAATATATGTTTTTAAATAATTTTAAATGTTTTTTACTTAAATGAAGGCATATCAGGAGATAATTAAAGCTAGAAAAAAGAAGAAAAATTTTAATTTTTAAATTTTTATATTGCAAAAATTCTAACACTTTTCCGTTTTGGTGGAACCAAAGTGAGGTATTTCTGAGATATATTTCTGATCCATATTTAGCGGATTAAAATGAGGCATTTGCGGAGTTAAAATTCCTTTTTGTAATTTTTGTAAAAAATATATGTTTTTAAATAATTTTAAATGTTTTTTACTTAAATAAAGGCATATCAGGAGATAATTAAAGCTAAAAAAAGAAGGAAAATTTTAATTTTTAAATTTTTTTATTGCAAAAATTCTAACACTTTTCCGTTTTTGTGGAACCAAAGTGAGGTATTTCTGAGATATATTTCTGATCCATATTTAGCGGACTAAAATGAGGCATTTGCGGAGTTAAAATTACTTTTTGTAATTTTTGTAAAAAATATATGTTTTTAAATAATTTTAAATGTTTTTTACTTAAATAAAGGCATATCAGGAGATAATTAAAGCTAAAAAAAAGAAGAAAAATTTTAATTTTTAAATTTTTTGATTGAAAAAATTCTAACACTTTTCCGTTTTGGTGGAACCAATGTGAGGTATTTCTGAGATATACTTCTGATCCATATTTAACGGATTAAAATGAGGCATTTGCGGAGTTAAAATTCCTTTTTGTAATTCTTGTAAAAAATATATGTTTTTAAATAATTTTAAATGTTTTTTACTTAAATAAAGGCATATCAGGAGATAATTAAAGCTAAAAAAAAGAAGAAAAATTTTAATTTGTAAATTTTTTTATTGCAAAAATTCCAACACTTTTCCGTTTTGGTGGAACCAAAGTGAGGTATTTCTGAGATATATTTCTGATCCATATTTAGCGGATTAAAATGAGGCATTTGCGGAGTTAAAATTCCTTTTTGTAATTTTTGTAAAAAATATATGTTTTTAAATAATTTTGAAGGTTTTTTACTTAAATAAAGGCATATCAGGAGATAATTAAAGCTAAAAAAAAGAAGAAAAATTTTAATTTTTAAATTTTTTTATTGCAAAAATTCTAACACTTTTCCGTTTTGGTGGAACCAAAGTGAGGTATTTCTGAGATATATTTCTGATCCGTATTTAACGGACTAAAATGAGGCATTTGCGGAGTTAAAATTACTTTTTGTAATTTTTGTAAAAAATATATGTTTTTAAATAATTTTAAATGTTTTTTACTTAAATGAAGGCAAAAAAAAGGAGATAATTAAAGCTAAAAAAAAAGAAGAAAAATTTTAATTTTTAAATTTTTTTATTGCAAAAATTCTAACACTTTTCCGTTTTGGTGGAACCAAAGTGAGGTATTTCTGAGATATATTTCTGATCCATATTTAGCGGACTAAAATGAGGCATTTGCGGAGTTAAAATTCCTTTTTGTAATTTTTGTAAAAAATATATGTTTTTAAATAATTTTGAATGTTTTTTACTTAAATAAAGGCATATCAGGAGATAATTAAAGCTAAAAAAAAGAAGAAAAATTTTAATTTTTAAATTTTTTTATTGCAAAAATTCTAACACTTTTCCGTTTTGGTGGAACCAAAGTGAGGTATTTCTGTGATATATTTCTGATCCATATTTAGCGGATTATAATGAGGCGTTTGCGGAGTTAAAATTCCTTTTTGTAATTTTTGTAAAAAATATATGTTTTTAAATAATTTTAAATGTTTTTTACTTAAATAAAGGCATATCAGGAGACAATTAAAGCTAAAAAAAAGAAGAAAAATTTAAATTTTTAAATTTTTTTATTGCAAAAATTCTAACACTTTTCCGTTTTGGTGGAACCAAAGTGAGGTATTTCTGAGATATATTTCTGATCCATATTTAGCGGACTAAAATGAGGCATTTGCGGAGTTAAAATCACTTTTTGTAATTTTTGTAAAAAATATATGTTTTTAAATAATTTTAAATGTTTTTTACTTAAATAAAGGCATATCAGGAGATAATTAAAGCTAAAAAAAGAAGAAAAATTTAAATTTTTAAATTTTTTTATTGCAAAAATTTTAACACTTTTCCGTTTTTGTGGAACCAAAGTTAGGTATTTCTGAGATATATTTCTGATCCATATTTAGCGGACTAAAATGAGGCATTTGCGGAGTTAAAATTACTTTTTGTAATTTTTGTAAAAAATATATGTTTTTAAATAATTTTGAATGTTTTTTACTTAAATAAAGGCATATCAGGATATAATTAAAGCTAAAAAAAGAAGAAAAATTTTAATTTTTAAATTTTTTTATTGCAAAAATTCTAACACGTTTCCGTTTTGGTGGAACCAAAGTGAGGTATTTCTGAGATATATTTCTGATCCATATTTAGCGGACTAAAATGAGGCATTTGCGGAGTTAAAATTCCTTTTTGTAATTTTTGTAAAAAATATGTTTTTAAATAATTTTAAATGTTTTTTCCTTAAATAAAGGCATATCAGGAGATAATTAAAGCTAAAAAAAAAGAAGAAAAATTTTAATTTTTAAATTTTTTTATTGCAAAAATTCTAACACTTTTCCGTTTTGGTGGAACCAAAGTGAGGTATTTCTGAGATATATTTCTGATCCATATTTAGCGGATTAAAATGAGGCATTTGCGGAGTTAAAATTCCTTTTTGTAATTTTTGTAAAAAATATGTTTTTAAATAATTTTAAATGTTTTTTCCTTAAATAAAGGCATATCAGGAGATAATTAAAGCTAAAAAAAAGAAGGAAAATTTTAATTTTTAAATTTTTTTATTGCAAAAATTCTAACACTTTTCCGTTTTGGTGGAACCAAAGTGAGGTATTTCTGAGATATATTTCTGATCCATATTTAGCGGATTAAAATGAGGCATTTGCGGAGTTAAAATTCCTTTTTGTAATTTTTGTAAAAAATATATGTTTTTAAATAATTTTAAATGTTTTTTACTTAAATGAAGGCATATCAGGAGATAATTAAAGCTAGAAAAAAGAAGAAAAATTTTAATTTTTAAATTTTTATATTGCAAAAATTCTAACACTTTTCCGTTTTGGTGGAACCAAAGTGAGGTATTTCTGAGATATATTTCTGATCCATATTTAGCGGATTAAAATGAGGCATTTGCGGAGTTAAAATTACTTTTTGTAATTTTTGTAAAAAATATATGTTTTTAAATAATTTTAAATGTTTTTTTACTTAAATAAAGGCATATCAGGAGATAATTAAAGCTAAAAAAAGAAGAAAAATTTTAATTTTTAAATTTTTTTATTGCAAAAATTCTAACATTTTTCCATTTTGGTGGAACCAAAGTGAGTTATTTCTGAGATATACTTCTGATCCATATTTAGCGGACTAAAATGAGGCATTTGCGGAGTTAAAATCACTTTTTGTAATTTTTGTAAAAAATATATGTTTTTAAATAATTTTAAATGTTTTTTACTTAAATAAAGGCATATCAGGAGATAATTAAAGCTAAAAAAAGAAGAAAAATTTTAATTTTTAAATTTTTTTATTGCAAAAATTCTAACACTTTTCCGTTTTTGTGGAACCAAAGTGAGGTATTTCTGAGATATATTTCTGATCCATATTTAGCGGACTAAAATGAGGCATTTGCGGAGTTAAAATTACTTTTTGTAATTTTTGTAAAAAATATATGTTTTTAAATAATTTTAAATGTTTTTTACTTAAATAAAGGCATATCAGGAGATAATTAAAGCTAAAAAAAAGAAGAAAAATTTTAATTTTTAAATTTTTTGATTGAAAAAATTCTAACACTTTTCCGTTTTGGTGGAACCAATGTGAGGTATTTCTGAGATATACTTCTGATCCATATTTAGCGGATTAAAATGAGGCATTTGCGGAGTTAAAATTCCTTTTTGTAATTTTTGTAAAAAATATATGTTTTTAAATAATTTTGAATGTTTTTTACTTAAATAAAGGCATATCAGGAGATAATTAAAGCTAAAAAAAAGAAGAAAAATTTTAATTTTTAAATTTTTTTATTGCAAAAATTCTAACACTTTTCCGTTTTGGTGGAACCAAAGTGAGGTATTTCTGAGATATATTTCTGATCCGTATTTAACGGACTAAAATGAGGTATTTGCGGAGTTAAAATCACTTTTTGTAATTTTTGTAAAAAATATAGGTTTTTAAATAATTTTAAATGTTTTTTACTTAAATAAAGGCATATCAGGAGATAATTAAAGCTAAAAAAAGAAGAAAAATTTTAATTTTTAAATTTTTTTATTGCAAAAATTTTAACACTTTTCCGTTTTGGTGGAACCAAAGTGAGGTATTTCTGAGATATATTTCTGATCCATATTTAGCGGACTAAAATGAGGCATTTGCGGAGTTAAAATTCCTTTTTGTAATTTTTGTAAAAAATATATGTTTTTAAATAATTTTGAATGTTTTTTACTTAAATAAAGACATATCAGGAGATAATTAAAGCTAAAAAAAAGAAGAAAAATTTTAATTTTTAAATTTTTTTATTGCAAAAATTTTAACACTTTTCCGTTTTGGTGGAACCAAAGTGAGGTATTTCTGAGATATATTTCTGATCCATATTTAGCGGACTAAAATGAGGCATTTGCGGAGTTAAAATTCCTTTTCGTAATTTTTGTAAAAAATATATGTTTTTAAATAATTTTGAATGTTTTTTACTTAAATAAAGGCATATCAGGAGATAATTAAAGCTAAAAAAAAGAAGAAAAATTTTAATTTTTAAATTTTTTTTTTGCAAAAATTCTAACACTTTTCCGTTTTGGTGGAACCAAAGTGAGGTATTTCTGAGATATATTTCTGATCCATATTTAGCGGATTAAAATGAGGCATTTGCGGAGTTAAAATTCCTTTTCGTAATTTTTGTAAAATATATATGTTTTTAAATAATTTTGAATGTTTTTTACTTAAATAAAGGCATATCAGGAGATAATTAAAGCTAAAAAAAAGAAGAAAAATTTAAATTTTTAAATTTTTTTTTTGCAAAAATTCTAACACTTTTCCGTTTTGGTGGAACCAAAGTGAGGTATTTCTGAGATATATTTCTGATCCATATTTAGCGGATTAAAATGAGGCATTTGCGGAGTTAAAATTCCTTTTTGTAATTTTTGTAAAAAATATATGTTTTTAAATAATTTTGAATGTTTTTTACTTAAATAAAGGCATATCAGGAGATAATTAAAGCTAAAAAAAAGAAGAAAAATTTTAATTTGTAAATTTTTTTATTGCACAAATTCCAACACTTTTCCGTTTTGGTGGAACCAAAGTGAGGTATTTCTGAGATATATTTCTGATCCATATTTAGCGGATTAAAATGAGGCATTTGCGGAGTTAAAATTCCTTTTTGTAATTTTTGTAAAAAATATATGTTTTTAAATAATTTTGAATGTTTTTTACTTAAATAAAGGCATATCAGGAGATAATTAAAGCTAAAAAAAAGAAGAAAAATTTTAATTTTTAAATTTTTTGATTGAAAAAATTCTAACACTTTTCCGTTTTGGTGGAACCAATGTGAGGTATTTCTGAGATATACTTCTGATCCATATTTAGCGGATTAAAATGAGGCATTTGCGGAGTTAAAATTACTTTTTGTAATTTTTGTAAAAAATATATGTTTTTAAATAATTTTAAATGTTTTTTACTTAAATAAAGGCATATCAGGAGATAATTAAAGCTAAAAAAAAGAAGAAAAATTTTAATTTGTAAATTTTTTTATTGCACAAATTCCAACACTTTTCCGTTTTGGTGGAACCAAAGTGAGGTATTTCTGAGATATATTTCTGATCCATATTTAGCGGATTAAAATGAGGCATTTGCGGAGTTAAAATTCCTTTTTGTAATTTTTGTAAAAAATATATGTTTTTAAATAATTTTGAATGTTTTTTACTTAAATAAAGGCATATCAGGAGATAATTAAAGCTAAAAAAAAGAAGAAAAATTTTAATTTTTAAATTTTTTTATTGCAAAAATTCTAACACTTTTCCGTTTTGGTGGAACCAAAGTGAGGTATTTCTGAGATATATTTCTGATCCGTATTTAACGGACTAAAATGAGGTATTTGCGGAGTTAAAATCACTTTTTGTAATTTTTGTAAAAAATATAGGTTTTTAAATAATTTTAAATGTTTTTTACTTAAATAAAGGCATATCAGGAGATAATTAAAGCTAAAAAAAGAAGAAAAATTTTAATTTTTAAATTTTTTTATTGCAAAAATTTTAACACTTTTCCGTTTTGGTGGAACCAAAGTGAGGTATTTCTGAGATATATTTCTGATCCATATTTAGCGGACTAAAATGAGGCATTTGCGGAGTTAAAATTCCTTTTTGTAATTTTTGTAAAAAATATATGTTTTTAAATAATTTTGAATGTTTTTTACTTAAATAAAGACATATCAGGAGATAATTAAAGCTAAAAAAAAGAAGAAAAATTTTAATTTTTAAATTTTTTTATTGCAAAAATTTTAACACTTTTCCGTTTTGGTGGAACCAAAGTGAGGTATTTCTGAGATATATTTCTGATCCATATTTAGCGGACTAAAATGAGGCATTTGCGGAGTTAAAATTCCTTTTCGTAATTTTTGTAAAAAATATATGTTTTTAAATAATTTTGAATGTTTTTTACTTAAATAAAGGCATATCAGGAGATAATTAAAGCTAAAAAAAAGAAGAAAAATTTTAATTTTTAAATTTTTTTTTGCAAAAATTCTAACACTTTTCCGTTTTGGTGGAACCAAAGTGAGGTATTTCTGAGATATATTTCTGATCCATATTTAGCGGATTAAAATGAGGCATTTGCGGAGTTAAAATTCCTTTTCGTAATTTTTGTAAAATATATATGTTTTTAAATAATTTTGAATGTTTTTTACTTAAATAAAGGCATATCAGGAGATAATTAAAGCTAAAAAAAAGAAGAAAAATTTAAATTTTTAAATTTTTTTTTTGCAAAAATTCTAACACTTTTCCGTTTTGGTGGAACCAAAGTGAGGTATTTCTGAGATATATTTCTGATCCATATTTAGCGGATTAAAATGAGGCATTTGCGGAGTTAAAATTCCTTTTTGTAATTTTTGTAAAAAATATATGTTTTTAAATAATTTTGAATGTTTTTTACTTAAATAAAGGCATATCAGGAGATAATTAAAGCTAAAAAAAAGAAGAAAAATTTTAATTTTTAAATTTTTTTATTGCAAAAATTCTAACACTTTTCCGTTTTGGTGGAACCAAAGTGAGGTATTTCTGAGATATATTTCTGATCCATATTTAGCGGATTAAAATGAGGCATTTGCGGAGTTAAAATTCCTTTTTGTAATTTTTGTAAAAAATATATGTTTTTAAATAATTTTGAATGTTTTTTACTTAAATAAAGGCATATTAGGAGATAATTAAAGCTAAAAAAAAGAAGAAAAATTTTAATTTTTAAATTTTTTTATTGCAAAAATTCTAACACTTTTCCGTTTTGGTGGAACCAAAGTGAGGTATTTCTGAGATATATTTCTGATCCGTATTTAACGGACTAAAATGAGGCATTTGCGGAGTTAAAATTACTTTTTGTAATTTTTGTAAAAAATATATGTTTTTAAATAATTTTAAATGTTTTTTACTTAAATGAAGGCAAAAAAAAGGAGATAATTAAAGCTAAAAAAAAGAAGAAAAATTTTAATTTTTAAATTTTTTTATTGCAAAAATTCTAACACTTTTCCGTTTTGGTGGAACCAAAGTGAGGTATTTCTGAGATATATTTCTGATCCATATTTAGCGGACTAAAATGAGGCATTTGCGGAGTTAAAATTCCTTTTTGTAATTTTTGTAAAAAATATATGTTTTTAAATAATTTTGAATGTTTTTTACTTAAATAAAGGCATATCAGGAGATAATTAAAGCTAAAAAAAAGAAGAAAAATTTTAATTTTTAAATTTTTTTATTGCAAAAATTCTAACACTTTTCCGTTTTGGTGGAACCAAAGTGAGGTATTTCTGTGATATATTTCTGATCCATATTTAGCGGATTATAATGAGGCGTTTGCGGAGTTAAAATTCCTTTTTGTAATTTTTGTAAAAAATATATGTTTTTAAATAATTTTAAATGTTTTTTACTTAAATAAAGGCATATCAGGAGATAATTAAAGCTAAAAAAAAGAAGAAAAATTTAAATTTTTAAATTTTTTTATTGCAAAAATTCTAACACTTTTCCGTTTTGGTGGAACCAAAGTGAGGTATTTCTGAGATATATTTCTGATCCATATTTAGCGGACTAAAATGAGGCATTTGCGGAGTTAAAATCACTTTTTGTAATTTTTGTAAAAAATATATGTTTTTAAATAATTTTAAATGTTTTTTACTTAAATAAAGGCATATCAGGAGATAATTAAAGCTAAAAAAAGAAGAAAAATTTTAATTTTTAAATTTTTTTATTGCAAAAATTTTAACACTTTTCCGTTTTTGTGGAACCAAAGTTAGGTATTTCTGAGATATATTTCTGATCCATATTTAGCGGACTAAAATGAGGCATTTGCGGAGTTAAAATTACTTTTTGTAATTTTTGTAAAAAATATATGTTTTTAAATAATTTTAAATGTTTTTTACTTAAATAAAGGCATATCAGGAGATAATTAAAGCTAAAAAAAGAAGAAAAATTTTAATTTTTAAATTTTTTTATTGCAAAAATTCTAACATTTTTCCATTTTGGTGGAACCAAAGTGAGGTATTTCTGAGATATACTTCTGATCCATATTTAGCGGACTAAAATGAGGCATTTGCGGAGTTAAAATCACTTTTTGTAATTTTTGTAAAAAATATATGTTTTTAAATAATTTTAAATGTTTTTTACTTAAATAAAGGCATATCAGGAGATAATTAAAGCTAAAAAAAGAAGAAAAATTTTAATTTTTAAATTTTTTTATTGCAAAAATTCTAACACTTTTCCGTTTTTGTGGAACCAAAGTGAGGTATTTCTGAGATATATTTCTGATCCATATTTAGCGGACTAAAATGAGGCATTTGCGGAGTTAAAATTACTTTTTGTAATTTTTGTAAAAAATATATGTTTTTAAATAATTTTAAATGTTTTTTACTTAAATAAAGGCATATCAGGAGATAATTAAAGCTAAAAAAAGAAGAAAAATTTTAATTTTTAAATTTTTTTATTGCAAAAATTCTAACACTTTTCCGTTTTTGTGGAACCAAAGTTAGGTATTTCTGAGATATATTTCTGATCCATATTTAGCGGACTAAAATGAGGCATTTGCGGAGTTAAAATTACTTTTTGTAATTTTTGTAAAAAATATATGTTTTTAAATAATTTTAAATGTTTTTTACTTAAATAAAGGCATATCAGGAGATAATTAAAGCTAAAAAAAGAAGAAAAATTTTAATTTTTAAATTTTTTTATTGCAAAAATTCTAACATTTTTCCATTTTGGTGGAACCAAAGTGAGGTATTTCTGAGATATACTTCTGATCCATATTTAGCGGACTAAAATGAGGCATTTGCGGAGTTAAAATCACTTTTTGTAATTTTTGTAAAAAATATATGTTTTTAAATAATTTTAAATGTTTTTTACTTAAATAAAGGCATATCAGGAGATAATTAAAGCTAAAAAAAGAAGAAAAATTTTAATTTTTAAATTTTTTTATTGCAAAAATTCTAACACTTTTCCGTTTTGGTGGAACCAAAGTGAGGTATTTCTGAGATATATTTCTGATCCATATTTAGCGGATTAAAATGAGGCATTTGCGGAGTTAAAATTCCTTTTTGTAATTTTTGTAAAAAATATATGTTTTTAAATAATTTTGAATGTTTTTTACTTAAATAAAGGCATATCAGGAGATAATTAAAGCTAAAAAAAAGAAGAAAAATTTAAATTTTTAAATTTTTTTTTTGCAAAAATTCTAACACTTTTCCGTTTTGGTGGAACCAAAGTGAGGTATTTCTGAGATATATTTCTGATCCATATTTAGCGGATTAAAATGAGGCATTTGCGGAGTTAAAATTCCTTTTTGTAATTTTTGTAAAAAATATATGTTTTTAAATAATTTTGAATGTTTTTTACTTAAATAAAGGCATATCAGGAGATAATTAAAGCTAAAAAAAAGAAGAAAAATTTTAATTTTTAAATTTTTTTATTGCAAAAATTCTAACACTTTTCCGTTTTGGTGGAACCAAAGTGAGGTATTTCTGAGATATATTTCTGATCCATATTTAGCGGATTAAAATGAGGCATTTGCGGAGTTAAAATTCCTTTTTGTAATTTTTGTAAAAAATATATGTTTTTAAATAATTTTGAATGTTTTTTACTTAAATAAAGGCATATTAGGAGATAATTAAAGCTAAAAAAAAGAAGAAAAATTTTAATTTTTAAATTTTTTTATTGCAAAAATTCTAACACTTTTCCGTTTTGGTGGAACCAAAGTGAGGTATTTCTGAGATATATTTCTGATCCGTATTTAACGGACTAAAATGAGGCATTTGCGGAGTTAAAATTACTTTTTGTAATTTTTGTAAAAAATATATGTTTTTAAATAATTTTAAATGTTTTTTACTTAAATGAAGGCAAAAAAAAGGAGATAATTAAAGCTAAAAAAAAAGAAGAAAAATTTTAATTTTTAAATTTTTTTATTGCAAAAATTCTAACACTTTTCCGTTTTGGTGGAACCAAAGTGAGGTATTTCTGAGATATATTTCTGATCCATATTTAGCGGACTAAAATGAGGCATTTGCGGAGTTAAAATTCCTTTTTGTAATTTTTGTAAAAAATATATGTTTTTAAATAATTTTGAATGTTTTTTACTTAAATAAAGGCATATCAGGAGATAATTAAAGCTAAAAAAAAGAAGAAAAATTTTAATTTTTAAATTTTTTTATTGCAAAAATTCTAACACTTTTCCGTTTTGGTGGAACCAAAGTGAGGTATTTCTGTGATATATTTCTGATCCATATTTAGCGGATTATAATGAGGCGTTTGCGGAGTTAAAATTCCTTTTTGTAATTTTTGTAAAAAATATATGTTTTTAAATAATTTTAAATGTTTTTTACTTAAATAAAGGCATATCAGGAGATAATTAAAGCTAAAAAAAAGAAGAAAAATTTAAATTTTTAAATTTTTTTATTGCAAAAATTCTAACACTTTTCCGTTTTGGTGGAACCAAAGTGAGGTATTTCTGAGATATATTTCTGATCCATATTTAGCGGACTAAAATGAGGCATTTGCGGAGTTAAAATCACTTTTTGTAATTTTTGTAAAAAATATATGTTTTTAAATAATTTTAAATGTTTTTTACTTAAATAAAGGCATATCAGGAGATAATTAAAGCTAAAAAAAGAAGCAAAATTTTAATTTTTAAATTTTTTTATTGCAAAAATTTTAACACTTTTCCGTTTTTGTGGAACCAAAGTTAGGTATTTCTGAGATATATTTCTGATCCATATTTAGCGGACTAAAATGAGGCATTTGCGGAGTTAAAATTACTTTTTGTAATTTTTGTAAAAAATATATGTTTTTAAATAATTTTAAATGTTTTTTACTTAAATAAAGGCATATCAGGAGATAATTAAAGCTAAAAAAAGAAGAAAAATTTTAATTTTTAAATTTTTTTATTGCAAAAATTCTAACATTTTTCCATTTTGGTGGAACCAAAGTGAGGTATTTCTGAGATATACTTCTGATCCATATTTAGCGGACTAAAATGAGGCATTTGCGGAGTTAAAATCACTTTTTGTAATTTTTGTAAAAAATATATGTTTTTAAATAATTTTAAATGTTTTTTACTTAAATAAAGGCATATCAGGAGATAATTAAAGCTAAAAAAAGAAGAAAAATTTTAATTTTTAAATTTTTTTATTGCAAAAATTCTAACACTTTTCCGTTTTTGTGGAACCAAAGTGAGGTATTTCTGAGATATATTTCTGATCCATATTTAGCGGACTAAAATGAGGCATTTGCGGAGTTAAAATTACTTTTTGTAATTTTTGTAAAAAATATATGTTTTTAAATAATTTTAAATGTTTTTTACTTAAATAAAGGCATATCAGGAGATAATTAAAGCTAAAAAAAGAAGAAAAATTTTAATTTTTAAATTTTTTTATTGCAAAAATTCTAACACTTTTCCGTTTTTGTGGAACCAAAGTTAGGTATTTCTGAGATATATTTCTGATCCATATTTAGCGGACTAAAATGAGGCATTTGCGGAGTTAAAATTACTTTTTGTAATTTTTGTAAAAAATATATGTTTTTAAATAATTTTAAATGTTTTTTACTTAAATAAAGGCATATCAGGAGATAATTAAAGCTAAAAAAAGAAGAAATATTTTAATTTTTAAATTTTTTTATTGCAAAAATTCTAACATTTTTCCATTTTGGTGGAACCAAAGTGAGGTATTTCTGAGATATACTTCTGATCCATATTTAGCGGACTAAAATGAGGCATTTGCGGAGTTAAAATCACTTTTTGTAATTTTTGTAAAAAATATATGTTTTTAAATAATTTTAAATGTTTTTTACTTAAATAAAGGCATATCAGGAGATAATTAAAGCTAAAAAAAAGAAGAAAAATTTTAATTTTTAAATTTTTTGATTGAAAAAATTCTAACACTTTTCCGTTTTGGTGGAACCAATGTGAGGTATTTCTGAGATATACTTCTGATCCATATTTAGCGGATTAAAATGAGGCATTTGCGGAGTTAAAATTACTTTTTGTAATTTTTGTAAAAAATATATGTTTTTAAATAATTTTAAATGTTTTTTACTTAAATAAAGGCATATCAGGAGATAATTAAAGCTAAAAAAAAGAAGAAAAATTTTAATTTGTAAATTTTTTTATTGCACAAATTCCAACACTTTTCCGTTTTGGTGGAACCAAAGTGAGGTATTTCTGAGATATATTTCTGATCCATATTTAGCGGATTAAAATGAGGCATTTGCGGAGTTAAAATTCCTTTTTGTAATTTTTGTAAAAAATATATGTTTTTAAATAATTTTGAATGTTTTTTACTTAAATAAAGGCATATCAGGAGATAATTAAAGCTAAAAAAAAGAAGAAAAATTTTAATTTTTAAATTTTTTTATTGCAAAAATTCTAACACTTTTCCGTTTTGGTGGAACCAAAGTGAGGTATTTCTGAGATATATTTCTGATCCGTATTTAACGGACTAAAATGAGGTATTTGCGGAGTTAAAATCACTTTTTGTAATTTTTGTAAAAAATATAGGTTTTTAAATAATTTTAAATGTTTTTTACTTAAATAAAGGCATATCAGGAGATAATTAAAGCTAAAAAAAGAAGAAAAATTTTAATTTTTAAATTTTTTTATTGCAAAAATTTTAACACTTTTCCGTTTTGGTGGAACCAAAGTGAGGTATTTCTGAGATATATTTCTGATCCATATTTAGCGGACTAAAATGAGGCATTTGCGGAGTTAAAATTCCTTTTTGTAATTTTTGTAAAAAATATATGTTTTTAAATAATTTTGAATGTTTTTTACTTAAATAAAGACATATCAGGAGATAATTAAAGCTAAAAAAAAGAAGAAAAATTTTAATTTTTAAATTTTTTTATTGCAAAAATTTTAACACTTTTCCGTTTTGGTGGAACCAAAGTGAGGTATTTCTGAGATATATTTCTGATCCATATTTAGCGGACTAAAATGAGGCATTTGCGGAGTTAAAATTCCTTTTCGTAATTTTTGTAAAAAATATATGTTTTTAAATAATTTTGAATGTTTTTTACTTAAATAAAGGCATATCAGGAGATAATTAAAGCTAAAAAAAAGAAGAAAAATTTTACTTTTTAAATTTTTTTTTTGCAAAAATTCTAACACTTTTCCGTTTTGGTGGAACCAAAGTGAGGTATTTCTGAGATATATTTCTGATCCATATTTAGCGGATTAAAATGAGGCATTTGCGGAGTTAAAATTCCTTTTCGTAATTTTTGTAAAATATATATGTTTTTAAATAATTTTGAATGTTTTTTACTTAAATAAAGGCATATCAGGAGATAATTAAAGCTAAAAAAAAGAAGAAAAATTTAAATTTTTAAATTTTTTTTTTGCAAAAATTCTAACACTTTTCCGTTTTGGTGGAACCAAAGTGAGGTATTTCTGAGATATATTTCTGATCCATATTTAGCGGATTAAAATGAGGCATTTGCGGAGTTAAAATTCCTTTTTGTAATTTTTGTAAAAAATATATGTTTTTAAATAATTTTGAATGTTTTTTACTTAAATAAAGGCATATCAGGAGATAATTAAAGCTAAAAAAAAGAAGAAAAATTTTAATTTTTAAATTTTTTTATTGCAAAAATTCTAACACTTTTCCGTTTTGGTGGAACCAAAGTGAGGTATTTCTGAGATATATTTCTGATCCATATTTAGCGGATTAAAATGAGGCATTTGCGGAGTTAAAATTCCTTTTTGTAATTTTTGTAAAAAATATATGTTTTTAAATAATTTTGAATGTTTTTTACTTAAATAAAGGCATATCAGGAGATAATTAAAGCTAAAAAAAAGAAGAAAAATTTTAATTTTTAAATTTTTTTATTGCAAAAATTCTAACACTTTTCCGTTTTGGTGGAACCAAAGTGAGGTATTTCTGAGATATATTTCTGATCCGTATTTAACGGACTAAAATGAGGCATTTGCGGAGTTAAAATTACTTTTTGTAATTTTTGTAAAAAATATATGTTTTTAAATAATTTTAAATGTTTTTTACTTAAATGAAGGCAAAAAAAAGGAGATAATTAAAGCTAAAAAAAAAGAAGAAAAATTTTAATTTTTAAATTTTTTTATTGCAAAAATTCTAACACTTTTCCGTTTTGGTGGAACCAAAGTGAGGTATTTCTGAGATATATTTCTGATCCATATTTAGCGGACTAAAATGAGGCATTTGCGGAGTTAAAATTCCTTTTTGTAATTTTTGTAAAAAATATATGTTTTTAAATAATTTTGAATGTTTTTTACTTAAATAAAGGCATATCAGGAGATAATTAAAGCTAAAAAAAAGAAGAAAAATTTTAATTTTTAAATTTTTTTATTGCAAAAATTCTAACACTTTTCCGTTTTGGTGGAACCAAAGTGAGGTATTTCTGTGATATATTTCTGATCCATATTTAGCGGATTATAATGAGGCGTTTGCGGAGTTAAAATTCCTTTTTGTAATTTTTGTAAAAAATATATGTTTTTAAATAATTTTAAATGTTTTTTACTTAAATAAAGGCATATCAGGAGATAATTAAAGCTAAAAAAAAGAAGAAAAATTTAAATTTTTAAATTTTTTTATTGCAAAAATTCTAACACTTTTCCGTTTTGGTGGAACCAAAGTGAGGTATTTCTGAGATATATTTCTGATCCATATTTAGCGGACTAAAATGAGGCATTTGCGGAGTTAAAATTACTTTTTGTAATTTTTGTAAAAAATATATGTTTTTAAATAATTTTAAATGTTTTTTACTTAAATAAAGGCATATCAGGAGATAATTAAAGCTAAAAAAAGAAGAAAAATTTAAATTTTTAAATTTTTTTATTGCAAAAATTTTAACACTTTTCCGTTTTTGTGGAACCAAAGTTAGGTATTTCTGAGATATATTTCTGATCCATATTTAGCGGACTAAAATGAGGCATTTGCGGAGTTAAAATTACTTTTTGTAATTTTTGTAAAAAATATATGTTTTTAAATAATTTTGAATGTTTTTTACTTAAATAAAGGCATATCAGGATATAATTAAAGCTAAAAAAAGAAGAAAAATTTTAATTTTTAAATTTTTTTATTGCAAAAATTCTAACACGTTTCCGTTTTGGTGGAACCAAAGTGAGGTATTTCTGAGATATATTTCTGATCCATATTTAGCGGACTAAAATGAGGCATTTGCGGAGTTAAAATTCCTTTTTGTAATTTTTGTAAAAAATATGTTTTTAAATAATTTTAAATGTTTTTTCCTTA
Source organism: Empis stercorea (assembly GCA_949752835.1). NCBI lineage: Eukaryota > Metazoa > Arthropoda > Insecta > Diptera > Empididae > Empis > Empis stercorea. The sequence goes on along the minus strand of OX457085.1, from coordinate 37,073,384 downwards.
AATAAAGGCATATCAGGAGATAATTAAAGCTAAAAAAAAAGAAGAAAAATTTTAATTTTTAAATTTTTTTATTGCAAAAATTCTAACACTTTTCCGTTTTGGTGGAACCAAAGTGAGGTATTTCTGAGATATATTTCTGATCCATATTTAGCGGATTATAATGAGGCATTTGCGGAGTTAAAATTCCTTTTTGTAATTTTTGTAAAAAATATGTTTTTAAATAATTTTAAATGTTTTTTCCTTAAATAAAGGCATATCAGGAGATAATTAAAGCTAAAAAAAAAGAAGAAAAATTTTAATTTTTAAATTTTTTTATTGCAAAAATTCTAACACTTTTCCGTTTTGGTGGAACCAAAGTGAGGTATTTCTGAGATATATTTCTGATCCATATTTAGCGGATTAAAATGAGGCATTTGCGGAGTTAAAATTCCTTTTTGTAATTTTTGTAAAAAATATATGTTTTTAAATAATTTTAAATGTTTTTTACTTAAATGAAGGCATATCAGGAGATAATTAAAGCTAGAAAAAAGAAGAAAAATTTTAATTTTTAAATTTTTATATTGCAAAAATTCTAACACTTTTCCGTTTTGGTGGAACCAAAGTGAGGTATTTCTGAGATATATTTCTGATCCATATTTAGCGGATTAAAATGAGGCATTTGCGGAGTTAAAATTACTTTTTGTAATTTTTGTAAAAAATATATGTTTTTAAATAATTTTAAATGTTTTTTACTTAAATAAAGGCATATCAGGAGATAATTAAAGCTAAAAAAAGAAGAAAAATTTTAATTTTTAAATTTTTTTATTGCAAAAATTCTAACATTTTTCCATTTTGGTGGAACCAAAGTGAGGTATTTCTGAGATATACTTCTGATCCATATTTAGCGGACTAAAATGAGGCATTTGCGGAGTTAAAATCACTTTTTGTAATTTTTGTAAAAAATATATGTTTTTAAATAATTTTAAATGTTTTTTACTTAAATAAAGGCATATCAGGAGATAATTAAAGCTAAAAAAAGAAGAAAAATTTTAATTTTTAAATTTTTTTATTGCAAAAATTCTAACACTTTTCCGTTTTTGTGGAACCAAAGTGAGGTATTTCTGAGATATATTTCTGATCCATATTTAGCGGACTAAAATGAGGCATTTGCGGAGTTAAAATTACTTTTTGTAATTTTTGTAAAAAATATATGTTTTTAAATAATTTTAAATGTTTTTTACTTAAATAAAGGCATATCAGGAGATAATTAAAGCTAAAAAAAAGAAGAAAAATTTTAATTTTTAAATTTTTTGATTGAAAAAATTCTAACACTTTTCCGTTTTGGTGGAACCAATGTGAGGTATTTCTGAGATATACTTCTGATTCATATTTAGCGGATTAAAATGAGGCATTTGCGGAGTTAAAATCACTTTTTGTAATTTTTGTAAAAAATATAGGTTTTTAAATAATTTTAAATGTTTTTTACTTAAATAAAGGCATATCAGGAGATAATTAAAGCTAAAAAAAAGAAGAAAAATTTTAATTTTTAAATTTTTTTATTGCAAAAATTTTAACACTTTTCCGTTTTGGTGGAACCAAAGTGAGGTATTTCTGAGATATATTTCTGATCCATATTTAGCGGACTAAAATGAGGCATTTGCGGAGTTAAAATTCCTTTTTGTAATTTTTGTAAAAAATATATGTTTTTAAATAATTTTGAATGTTTTTTACTTAAATAAAGACATATCAGGAGATAATTAAAGCTAAAAAAAAGAAGAAAAATTTTAATTTTTAAATTTTTTTATTGCAAAAATTTTAACACTTTTCCGTTTTGGTGGAACCAAAGTGAGGTATTTCTGAGATATATTTCTGATCCATATTTAGCGGACTAAAATGAGGCATTTGCGGAGTTAAAATTCCTTTTCGTAATTTTTGTAAAAAATATATGTTTTTAAATAATTTTGAATGTTTTTTACTTAAATAAAGGCATATCAGGAGATAATTAAAGCTAAAAAAAAGAAGAAAAATTTAAATTTTTAAATTTTTTTTTTGCAAAAATTCTAACACTTTTCCGTTTTGGTGGAACCAAAGTGAGGTATTTCTGAGATATATTTCTGATCCATATTTAGCGGATTAAAATGAGGCATTTGCGGAGTTAAAATTCCTTTTCGTAATTTTTGTAAAAAATATATGTTTTTAAATAATTTTGAATGTTTTTTACTTAAATAAAGGCATATCAGGAGATAATTAAAGCTAAAAAAAAGAAGAAAAATTTAAATTTTTAAATTTTTTTTTTGCAAAAATTCTAACACTTTTCCGTTTTGGTGGAACCAAAGTGAGGTATTTCTGAGATATATTTCTGATCCATATTTAGCGGATTAAAATGAGGCATTTGCGGAGTTAAAATTCCTTTTTGTAATTTTTGTAAAAAATATATGTTTTTAAATAATTTTGAATGTTTTTTACTTAAATAAAGGCATATCAGGAGATAATTAAAGCTAAAAAAAAGAAGAAAAATTTTAATTTTTAAATTTTTTTATTGCAAAAATTCTAACACTTTTCCGTTTTGATGGAACCAAAGTGAGGTATTTCTGAGATATATTTCTGATCCATATTTAGCGGATTAAAATGAGGCATTTGCGGAGTTAAAATTCCTTTTTGTAATTTTTGTAAAAAATATATGTTTTTAAATAATTTTGAATGTTTTTTACTTAAATAAAGGCATATCAGGAGATAATTAAAGCTAAAAAAAAGAAGAAAAATTTTAATTTTTAAATTTTTTTATTGCAAAAATTCTAACACTTTTCCGTTTTGGTGGAACCAAAGTGAGGTATTTCTGAGATATATTTCTGATCCATATTTAGCGGATTAAAATGAGGCATTTGCGGAGTTAAAATTCCTTTTTGTAATTTTTGTAAAAAATATATGTTTTTAAATAATTTTGAATGTTTTTTACTTAAATAAAGGCATATCAGGAGATAATTAAAGCTAAAAAAAAGAAGAAAAATTTAAATTTTTAAATTTTTTATTGCAAAAATTCTAACACTTTTCCGTTTTCATCAATGTACGTGAGGTATTTCTGAGATATACTTCTGATCCATATTTAGCGGACTAAAATGAGGCATTTGCGGAGTTAAAATTACTTTTTGTAATTTTTGTAAAAAATATATGTTTTTAAATAATTTTAAATGTTTTTTACTTAAATTAAGGCATATCAGGAGATAATTAAAGCTAAAAAAAAGAAGAAATATTTTAATTTTTAAATTTTTTTATTGAAAAAATTCTAACACTTTTCTGTTTTGGTGGAACCAAAGTGAGGTATTTCTGAGATATATTTCTGATCCATATTTACCGGACTAAAATGAGGCATTTGCGGAGTTAAAATTACTTTTTGTAATTATTGTAAAAAATATATTTTTTTAAATAATTTTAAATGTTTTTTACTTAAATAAAGGCATATCAGGAGATAATTAAAGCTAAAAAAAAGAAGAAAAATTTTAATTTTTAAATTTTTTTATTGCAAAAATTCTAACACTTTTCCGTTTTGGTGAAACCAAAGTGAGGTATTTCTGAGATATATTTCTGATCCATATTTAGCGGATTAAAATGAGGCATTTGCGGAGTTAAAATTCCTTTTTGTAATTTTTGTAAAAAATATATGTTTTTAAATGATTTTGAATGTTTTTTACTTAAATAAAGGCATATCAGGAGATAATTAAAGCTAAAAAAAAGAAGAAAAATTTTAATTTTTAAATTTTTTTATTGCAAAAATTCTAACACTTTTCCGTTTTGGTGGAACCAAAGTGAGGTATTTCTGAGATATACTTCTGATCCATATTTAGCGGACTAAAATGAGGCATTTGCGGAGTTAAAATTACTTTTTGTAATTATTGTAAAAAATATATTTTTTTAAATAATTTTAAATGTTTGTTACTTAAATAAAGGCATATCAGGAGATAATTAAAGCTAAAAAAAGAAGAAAAATTTTAATTTTTAATATTTTTTATTGCAAAAATTCTAACACTTTTCCGTTTTGGTGGAACCAAAGTGAGGTATTTATGAGATATATTTCTGATCCATATTTAGCGGACTAAAATGAGGCATATGCGGAGTTAAAATTCCTTTTTGTAATTTTTGTAAAAAATATATGTTTTTAAATAATTTTAAATGTTTTATACTTAAATAAAGGCATATCAGGAGATAATTAAAGCTAAAAAAAAGAAGAAAAATTTTAATTTTTAAATTTTTTTATTGCAAAAATTCTAACACTTTTCCGTTTTGGTGGAACCAAAGTGAGGTATTTCTGAGATATATTTCTGATCCATATTTAGCGGATTAAAATGAGGCATTTGCGGAGTTAAAATTCCTTTTTGTAATTTTTGTAAAAAATATATGTTTTTAAATGATTTTGAATGTTTTTTACTTAAATAAAGGCATATCAGGAGATAATTAAAGCTAAAAAAAAGAAGAAAAATTTTAATTTTTAAATTTTTTTATTGCAAAAATTCTAACACTTTTCCGTTTTGGTGGAACCAAAGTGAGGTATTTCTGAGATATACTTCTGATCCATATTTAGCGGACTAAAATGAGGCATTTGCGGAGTTAAAATTACTTTTTGTAATTATTGTAAAAAATATATTTTTTTAAATAATTTTAAATGTTTGTTACTTAAATAAAGGCATATCAGGAGATAATTAAAGCTAAAAAAAGAAGAAAAATTTTAATTTTTAATATTTTTTATTGCAAAAATTCTAACACTTTTCCGTTTTGGTGGAACCAAAGTGAGGTATTTCTGAGATATATTTCTGATCCATATTTAGCGGACTTAATTTTTAATATTTTTTTTAATTTTTAATATTTTATATTTAGCGGACTTAATTTTTAATATTTTTTTTAATTTTTAATTCCTTTTTGTAATTTTTGTAAAAAATATATGTTTTTAAATAATTTTAAATGTTTTTAAATAAAGGCATATCAGGAGATAATTAAAGCTAAAAAAAAGAAGAAAAATTTTAATTTTTAAATTTTTTTATTGCAAAAATTCTAACACTTTTCCGTTTTGGTGGAACCAAAGTGAGGTATTTCTGAGATATATTTCTGATCCATATTTAGCGGATTAAAATGAGGCATTTGCGGAGTTAAAATTCCTTTTTGTAATTTTTGTAAAAAATATATGTTTTTAAATAATTTTGAATGTTTTTTACTTAAATAAAAGCATATCAGGAGATAATTAAAGCTAAAAAAAAGAAGAAAATTTTTAATTTTTAAATTTTTTTATTGCAAAAATTCTAACACTTTTCCGTTTTGGTGGAACCAAAGTGAGGTATTTCTGAGATATATTTCTGATCCGTATTTAGCGGACTAAAATGAGGCATTTGCGGAGTTAAAATTACTTTTTGTAATTTTTGTAAAAAATATATGTTTTTAAATAATTTTAAATGTTTTTTACTTAAATAAAGGCATATCAGGAGATAATTAAGGCTAAAAAAAAGAAGAAAAATTTTAATTTTTAAATTTTTTTATTGCAAAAATTCTAACACTTTTCCGTTTTGGTGGAACCAAAGTGAGGTATTTCTGAGATATATTTCTGATCCATATTTAGCGGATTAAAATGAGGCATTTGCGGAGTTAAAATTACTTTTTGTAATTTTTGTAAAAAATATATTTTTTTAAATAATTTTAAATGTTTTTTACTTAAATAAAAGCATATCAGGAGATAATTAAAGCTAAAAAAAAGAAGAAAAATTTTAATTTTAAAATTTTTTTATTGCAAAAATTCTAAGACTTTTCCGTTTTGGTGGAACCAAAGTGAGGTATTTCTGAGATATACTTCTGATCTGATCCATATTTAGCGGATTAAAATGAGGCATTTGTGGAGTTAAAATTCCTTTTTGTAATTTTTGTAAAAAATATATGTTTTTAAATAATTTTGAATGTTTTTTACTTAAATAAAGGCATATCAGGAGATAATTAAAGCTAAAAAAAAGAAGAAAAATTTTAATTTTTAAATTTTTTTATTGCAAAAATTCTAACACTTTTCCGTTTTGGTGGAACCAAAGTGAGGTATTTCTGAGATATATTTCTGATCCATATTTAGCGGATTAAAATGAGGCATTTGTGGAGTTAAAATTCCTTTTTGTAATTTTTGTAAAAAATATATGTTTTTAAATAATTTTGAATGTTTTTTACTTAAATAAAGGCATATCAGGAGATAATTAAAGCTAAAAAAAGAAGAAAATTTTTAATTTTTAAATTTTTTTATTGCACAAATTCTAACACTTTTCCGTTTTGGTAGAACCAAAGTGAGGTATTTCTGAGATATATTTCTGATCCGTATTTAGCGGACTAAAATGAGGCATTTGCGAAGTTAAAATTACTTTTTGTAATTTTTGTAAAAAATATATGTTTTTAAATAATTTTAAATGTTTTTTACTTAAATAAAGGCATATCAGGAGATAATTAAAGCTAAAAAAAAGAAGAAAAATTTTAATTTTAAAATTTTTTTATTGCAAAAATTCTAAGACTTTTCCGTTTTGGTGGAACCAAAGTGAGGTATTTCTGAGATATACTTCTGATCTGATCCATATTTAGCGGACTAAAATGAGGCATTTGCGGAGTTAAAATTACTTTTTGTAATTTTTGTAAAAAATATATGTTTTTAAATAATTTTAAATGTTTTTTACTTAAATAAAGGCATATCAGGAGATAATTAAAGCTAAAAAAAGGAAGAAAAATTTTAATTTTTAAATTTTTTTATTGCAAAAATTCTAAAACTTTTCCGTTTTGGTGGAACCAAAGTGAGGTATTTCTGAGATATATTTCTGATCCATATTTAGCGGATTAAAATGAGGCATTTGCGGAGTTAAAATTACTTTTTGTAATTTTTGTAAAAAATATATGTTTTTAAATAATTTTAAATGTTTTTTACTTACATAAAGGCATATCAGGAGATAATTAAAGCTAAAAAAGGAAGAAAAATTTTAATTTTTAAATTTTTTTATTGCAAAAATTCGAACACTTTTCCGTTTTGGTGGAACCAAAGTGAGGTATTTCTGAGATATATTTCTGATCCATATTTAGCGGATTAAAATGAGGCATTTGCGGAGTTAAAATTACTTTTTGTAATTTTTGTAAAAAATATATGTTTTTAAATAATTTTAAATGTTTTTTACTTAAATAAAGGCATATCAGGAGATAATTAAAGCTAAAAAAAAGAAGAAAAATTTTAATTTTTAAATTTTTTTATTGCAAAAATTCTAACACTTTTCCGTTTTGGTGGAACCAAAGTGAGGTATTTCTGAGATATATTTCTGATCCATATTTAGCGGATTAAAATGAGGCATTTGCGGAGTTAAAATTACTTTTTGTAATTTTTGTAAAAAATATATTTTTTTAAATAATTTTAAATGTTTTTTACTTAAATAAAAGCATATCAGGAGATAATTAAAGCTAAAAAAAAGAAGAAAAATTTTAATTTTTAAATTTTTTTATTGCAAAAATTCTAACACTTTTCCGTTTTGGTGGAACCAAAGTGAGGTATTTCTGAGATATATTTCTGATCCATATTTAGCGGATTAAAATGAGGCATTTGCGGAGTTAAAATTCCTTTTTGTAATTTTTGTAAAAAATATATGTTTTTAAATGATTTTGAATGTTTTTTACTTAAATAAAGTCATATCAGGAGATAATTAAAGCTAAAAAAAAGAAGAAAAATTTTAATTTTTAAATTTTTTTATTGCAAAAATTCTAACACTTTTCCGTTTTGGTGGAACCAAAGTGAGGTATTTCTGAGATATACTTCTGATCCATATTTAGCGGACTAAAATGAGGCATTTGCGGAGTTAAAATTACTTTTTGTAATTATTGTAAAAAATATATTTTTTTAAATAATTTTAAATGTTTTTTACTTAAATAAAGGCATATCAGGAGATAATTAAAGCTAAAAAAAGAAGAAAAATTTTAATTTTTAATTTTTTTTATTGCAAAAATTCTAACACTTTTCCGTTTTGGTGGAACCAAAGTGAGGTATTTCTGAGATATATTTCTGATCCATATTTAGCGGACTAAAATGAGGCATATGCGGAGTTAAAATTCCTTTTTGTAATTTTTGTAAAAAATATATGTTTTTAAATAATTTTAAATGTTTTTAAATAAAGGCATATCAGGAGATAATTAAAGCTAAAAAAAAGAAGAAAAATTTTAATTTTTAAATTTTTTTATTGCAAAAATTCTAACACTTTTCCGTTTTGGTGGAACCAAAGTGAGGTATTTCTGAGATATATTTCTGATCCATATTTAGCGGATTAAAATGAGGCATTTGCGGAGTTAAAATTCCTTTTTGTAATTTTTGTAAAAAATATATGTTTTTAAATAATTTTAAATGTTTTTTACTTAAATAAAGGCATATCAGGAGATAATTAAAGCTAAAAAAAAGAAGAAAAATTTTAGTTTTTAAATTTTTTTATTGCAAAAATTCTAACACTTTTCCGTTTTGGTGGAACCAAAGTGAGGTATTTCTGAGATATACTTCTGATCCATATTTAGCGGACTAAAATGAGGCATTTGCGGAGTTAAAATTACTTTTTGTAATTATTGGAAAAAATATATTTTTTTAAATAATTTTAAATGTTTTTTACTTAAATAAAGGCATATCAGGATATAATTAAAGCTAAAAAAAGAAGAAAAATTTTAATTTTTAATTTTTTTTATTGCAAAAATTCTAACACTTTTCCGTTTTGGTGGAACCAAAGTGAGGTATTTCTGAGATATATTTCTGATCCATATTTAGCGGATTAAAATGAGGCATTTGCGGAGTTAAAATTCCTTTTTGTAATTTTTGTAAAAAATATATGTTTTTAAATGATTTTGAATGTTTTTTACTTAAATAAAGGCATATCAGGAGATAATTAAAGCTAAAAAAAAGAAGAAAAATTTTAATTTTTAAATTTTTTTATTGCAAAAATTCTAACACTTTTCCGTTTTGGTGGAACCAAAGTGAGGTATTTCTGAGATATACTTCTGATCCATATTTAGCGGACTAAAATGAGGCATTTGCGGAGTTAAAATTACTTTTTGTAATTATTGTAAAAAATATATTTTTTTAAATAATTTTAAATGTTTGTTACTTAAATAAAGGCATATCAGGAGATAATTAAAGCTAAAAAAAGAAGAAAAATTTTAATTTTTAATATTTTTTATTGCAAAAATTCTAACACTTTTCCGTTTTGGTGGAACCAAAGTGAGGTATTTCTGAGATATATTTCTGATCCATATTTAGCGGACTAAAATGAGGCATATGCGGAGTTAAAATTCCTTTTTGTAATTTTTGTAAAAAATATATGTTTTTAAATAATTTTAAATGTTTTATACTTAAATAAAGGCATATCAGGAGATAATTAAAGCTAAAAAAAAGAAGAAAAATTTTAATTTTTAAATTTTTTTATTGCAAAAATTCTAACACTTTTCCGTTTTGGTGGAACCAAAGTGAGGTATTTCTGAGATATATTTCTGATCCATATTTAGCGGATTAAAATGAGGCATTTGCGGAGTTAAAATTCCTTTTTGTAATTTTTGTAAAAAATATATGTTTTTAAATGATTTTGAATGTTTTTTACTTAAATAAAGGCATATCAGGAGATAATTAAAGCTAAAAAAAAGAAGAAAAATTTTAATTTTTAAATTTTTTTATTGCAAAAATTCTAACACTTTTCCGTTTTGGTGGAACCAAAGTGAGGTATTTCTGAGATATATTTCTGATCCATATTTAGCGGACTAAAATGAGGCATATGCGGAGTTAAAATTCCTTTTTGTAATTTTTGTAAAAAATATATGTTTTTAAATAATTTTAAATGTTTTTAAATAAAGGCATATCAGGAGATAATTAAAGCTAAAAAAAAGAAGAAAAATTTTAATTTTTAAATTTTTTTATTGCAAAAATTCTAACACTTTTCCGTTTTGGTGGAACCAAAGTGAGGTATTTCTGAGATATATTTCTGATCCATATTTAGCGGATTAAAATGAGGCATTTGCGGAGTTAAAATTCCTTTTTGTAATTTTTGTAAAAAATATATGTTTTTAATAATTTTGAATGTTTTTTACTTAAATAAAAGCATATCAGGAGATAATTAAAGCTAAAAAAAAGAAGAAAATTTTTAATTTTTAAATTTTTTTATTGCAAAAATTCTAACACTTTTCCGTTTTGGTAGAACCAAAGTGAGGTATTTCTGAGATATATTTCTGATCCGTATTTAGCGGACTAAAATGAGGCATTTGCGGAGTTAAAATTACTTTTTGTAATTTTTGTAAAAAATATATGTTTTTAAATAATTTTAAATGTTTTTTACTTAAATAAAGGCATATCAGGAGATAATTAAAGCTAAAAAAAAGAAGAAAAATTTTAATTTTTAAATTTTTTTATTGCAAAAATTCTAACACTTTTCCGTTTTGGTGGAACCAAAGTGAGGTATTTCTGAGATATATTTCTGATCCATATTTAGCGGATTAAAATGAGGCATTTGCGGAGTTAAAATTACTTTTTGTAATTTTTGTAAAAAATATATTTTTTTAAATAATTTTAAATGTTTTTTACTTAAATAAAAGCATATCAGGAGATAATTAAAGCTAAAAAAAAGAAGAAAAATTTTAATTTTTAAATTTTTTTATTGCAAAAATTCTAACACTTTTCCGTTTTGGTGGAACCAAAGTGAGGTATTTCTGAGATATATTTCTGATCCATATTTAGCGGATTAAAATGAGGCATTTGTGGAGTTAAAATTCCTTTTTGTAATTTTTGTAAAAAATATATGTTTTTAAATAATTTTGAATGTTTTTTACTTAAATAAAGGCATATCAGGAGATAATTAAAGCTAAAATAAGAAGAAAATTTTTAATTTTTAAATTTTTTTATTGCAAAAATTCTAACACTTTTCCGTTTTGGTAGAACCAAAGTGAGGTATTTCTGAGATATATTTCTGATCCGTATTTAGCGGACTAAAATGAGGCATTTGCGAAGTTAAAATTACTTTTTGTAATTTTTGTAAAAAATATATGTTTTTAAATAATTTTAAATGTTTTTTACTTAAATAAAGGCATATCAGGAGATAATTAAAGCTAAAAAAAAGAAGAAAAATTTTAATTTTAAAATTTTTTTATTGAAAAAATTCTAAGACTTTTCCGTTTTGGTGGAACCAAAGTGAGGTATTTCTGAGATATACTTCTGATCTGATCCATATTTAGCGGACTAAAATGAGGCATTTGCGGAGTTAAAATTACTTTTTGTAATTTTTGTAAAAAATATATGTTTTTAAATAATTTTAAATGTTTTTTACTTAAATAAAGGCATATCAGGAGATAATTAAAGCTAAAAAAAGGAAGAAAAATTTTAATTTTTAAATTTTTTTATTGCAAAAATTCTAAAACTTTTCCGTTTTGGTGGAACCAAAGTGAGGTTTTTCTGAGAAATATTTTCTGATCCATATTTAGCGGATTAAAATGAGGCATTTGCGGAGTTAAAATTACTTTTTGTAATTTTTGTAAAAAATATATGTTTTTAAATAATTTTAAATGTTTTTTACTTACATAAAGGCATATCAGGAGATAATTAAAGCTAAAAAAGGAAGAAAAAATTTAATTTTTAAATTTTTTTATTGCAAAAATTCGAACACTTTTCCGTTTTGGTGGAACCAAAGTGAGGTATTTCTGAGATATATTTCTGATCCATATTTAGCGGATTAAAATGAGGCATTTGCGGAGTTAAAATTCCTTTTTGTAATTTTTGTAAAAAATATATGTTTTTAAATGATTTTGAATGTTTTTTACTTAAATAAAGGCATATCAGGAGATAATTAAAGCTAAAAAAAAGAAGAAAAATTTTAATTTTTAAATTTTTTTATTGCAAAAATTCTAACACTTTTCCGTTTTGGTGGAACCAAAGTGAGGTATTTCTGAGATATACTTCTGATCCATATTTAGCGGACTAAAATGAGGCATTTGCGGAGTTAAAATTACTTTTTGTAATTATTGTAAAAAATATATTTTTTTAAATAATTTTAAATGTTTTTTACTTAAATAAAGGCATATCAGGAGATAATTAAAGCTTAAAAAAGGAGAAAAATTTTAATTTTTAATTTTTTTTATTGCAAAAATTCTAACACTTTTCCGTTTTGGTGGAACCAAAGTGAGGTATTTCTGAGATATATTTCTGATCCATATTTAGCGGACTAAAATGAGGCATATGCGGAGTTAAAATTCCTTTTTGTAATTTTTGTAAAAAATATATGTTTTTAAATAATTTTAAATGTTTTTAAATAAAGGCATATCAGGAGATAATTAAAGCTAAAAAAAAAGAAGAAAAATTTTAATTTTTAAATTTTTTTATTGCAAAAATTCTAACACTTTTCCGTTTTGGTGGAACCAAAGTGAGGTATTTCTGAGATATATTTCTGATCCATATTTAGCGGATTAAAATGAGGCATTTGCGGAGTTAAAATTCCTTTTTGTAATTTTTGTAAAAAATATATGTTTTTAAATAATTTTGAATGTTTTTTACTTAAATAAAAGCATATCAGGAGATAATTAAAGCTAAAAAAAAGAAGAAAAATTTTAATTTTTAAATTTTTTTATTGCAAAAATTCTAACACTTTTCCGTTTTGGTGGAACCAAAGTGAGGTATTTCTGAGATATATTTCTGATCCATATTTAGCGGATTAAAATGAGGCATTTGCGGAGTTAAAATTACTTTTTGTAATTTTTGTAAAAAATATATTTTTTTAAATAATTTTAAATGTTTTTTACTTAAATAAAGGCATATCAGGAGATAATTAAAGCTAAAAAAAAGAAGAAAAATTTTAATTTTTAAATTTTTTTATTGCAAAAATTCTAACACTTTTCCGTTTTGGTGGAACCAAAGTGAGGTATTTCTGAGATATATTTCTGATCCATATTTAGCGGATTAAAATGAGGCATTTGCGGAGTTAAAATTACTTTTTGTAATTTTTGTAAAAAATATATTTTTTTAAATAATTTTAAATGTTTTTTACTTAAATAAAAGCATATCAGGAGATAATTAAAGCTAAAAAAAAGAAGAAAAATTTTAATTTTTAAATTTTTTTATTGCAAAAATTCTAACACTTTTCCGTTTTGGTGGAACCAAAGTGAGGTATTTCTGAGATATATTTCTGATCCATATTTAGCGGATTAAAATGAGGCATTTGCGGAGTTAAAATTCCTTTTTGTAATTTTTGTAAAAAATATATGTTTTTAAATGATTTTGAATGTTTTTTACTTAAATAAAGTCATATCAGGAGATAATTAAAGCTAAAAAAAAGAAGAAAAATTTTAATTTTTAAATTTTTTTATTGCAAAAATTCTAACACTTTTCCGTTTTGGTGGAACCAAAGTGAGGTATTTCTGAGATATACTTCTGATCCATATTTAGCGGACTAAAATGAGGCATTTGCGGAGTTAAAATTACTTTTTGTAATTATTGTAAAAAATATATTTTTTTAAATAATTTTAAATGTTTTTTACTTAAATAAAGGCATATCAGGAGATAATTAAAGCTAAAAAAAGAAGAAAAATTTTAATTTTTAATTTTTTTTATTGCAAAAATTCTAACACTTTTCCGTTTTGGTGGAACCAAAGTGAGGTATTTCTGAGATATATTTCTGATCCATATTTAGCGGACTAAAATGAGGCATATGCGGAGTTAAAATTCCTTTTTGTAATTTTTGTAAAAAATATATGTTTTTAAATAATTTTAAATGTTTTTAAATAAAGGCATATCAGGAGATAATTAAAGCTAAAAAAAAGAAGAAAAATTTTAATTTTTAAATTTTTTTATTGCAAAAATTCTAACACTTTTCCGTTTTGGTGGAACCAAAGTGAGGTATTTCTGAGATATATTTCTGATCCATATTTAGCGGATTAAAATGAGGCATTTGCGGAGTTAAAATTCCTTTTTGTAATTTTTGTAAAAAATATATGTTTTTAAATAATTTTAAATGTTTTTTACTTAAATAAAGGCATATCAGGAGATAATTAAAGCTAAAAAAAAGAAGAAAAATTTTAGTTTTTAAATTTTTTTATTGCAAAAATTCTAACACTTTTCCGTTTTGGTGGAACCAAAGTGAGGTATTTCTGAGATATACTTCTGATCCATATTTAGCGGACTAAAATGAGGCATTTGCGGAGTTAAAATTACTTTTTGTAATTATTGGAAAAAATATATTTTTTTAAATAATTTTAAATGTTTTTTACTTAAATAAAGGCATATCAGGAGATAATTAAAGCTAAAAAAAGAAGAAAAATTTTAATTTTTAATTTTTTTTATTGCAAAAATTCTAACACTTTTCCGTTTTGGTGGAACCAAAGTGAGGTATTTCTGAGATATATTTCTGATCCATATTTAGCGGACTAAAATGAGGCATATGCGGAGTTAAAATTCCTTTTTGTAATTTTTGTAAAAAATATATGTTTTTAAATAATTTTAAATGTTTTTTACTTAAATAAAGGCATATCAGGAGATAATTAAAGCTAAAAAAAAGAAGAAAAATTTTAATTTTTAAATTTTTTTATTGCAAAAATTCTAACACTTTTCCGTTTTGGTGGAACCAAATTGAGGTATTTATGAGATATATTTCTGATCCATATTTAGCGGATTTTAAATGAGGTATTTGCGGAGTTAAAATTACTTTTTGTAATTTTTGTAAAAAATATATGTTTTTAAATAATTTTAAATGTTTTATACTTAAATAAAGGCATATCAGGAGATAATTAAAGCTAAAAAAAAGAAGAAAAATTTTAATTTTTAAATTTTTTTATTGCAAAAATTCTAACACTTTTCCGTTTTGGTGGAACCAAAGTGAGGTATTTCTGAGATATATTTCTGATCCATATTTAGCGGATTAAAATGAGGCATTTGCGGAGTTAAAATTCCTTTTTGAAATTTTTGTAAAAAATATATGTTTTTAAATGATTTTGAATGTTTTTTACTTAAATAAAGGCATATCAGGAGATAATTAAAGCTTAAACAAAGAAGAAAAATTTTAGTTTTTAAATTTTTTTATTGCAAAAATTCTAACACTTTTCCGTTTTGGTGGAACCAAAGTGAGGTATTTCTGAGATATACTTCTGATCCATATTTAGCGGACTAAAATGAGGCATTTGCGGAGTTAAAATTACTTTTTGTAATTATTGGAAAAAATATATTTTTTTAAATAATTTTAAATGTTTTTTACTTAAATAAAGGCATATCAGGAGATAATTAAAGCTAAAAAAAAGAAGAAAAATTTTAATTTTTAATTTTTTTTATTGCAAAAATTCTAACACTTTTCCGTTTTGGTGGAACCAAAGTGAGGTATTTCTGAGATATATTTCTGATCCATATTTAGCGGACTAAAATGAGGCATATGCGGAGTTAAAATTCCTTTTTGTAATTTTTGTAAAAAATATATGTTTTTAAATAATTTTAAATGTTTTTTACTTAAATAAAGGCATATCAGGAGATAATTAAAGCTAAAAAAAAGAAGAAAAAATTTAATATTTAAATTTTTTTATTGCAAAAATTCTAACACTTTTCCGTTTTGGTGGAACCAAAGTGAGGTATTTCTGAGATATATTTCTGATCCATATTTAGCGGATTAAAATGAGGCATTTGCGGAGTTAAAATTCCTTTTTGTAATTTTTGTAAAAAATATATGTTTTTAAATAATTTTGAATGTTTTTTACTTAAATAAAGGCATATCAGGAGATAATTAAAGCTAAAAAAAAGAAGAAAAATTTTAATTTTTAAATTTTTTTATTGCAAAAATTCTAACACTTTTCCCTTTTGGTGGAACCAAAGTGAGGTATTTCTGAGATATATTTCTGATCCATATTTAGCGGATTAAAATGAGGCATTTGCGGAGTTAAAATTCCTTTTTGTAATTTTTGTAAAAAATATATGTTTTTAAATGATTTTGAATGTTTTTTACTTAAATAAAGGCATATCAGGAGATAACTAAAGCTAAAAAAAAGAAGAAAAATTTTAATTTTTAAATTTTTTTATTGCAAAAATTCTAACACTTTTCCGTTTTGGTGGAACCAAAGTGAGGTATTTCTGAGATATATTTCTGATCCATATTTAGCGGATTAAAATGAGGCATTTGCGGAGTTAAAATTACTTTTTGTAATTTTTGTAAAAAATATATGTTTTTAAATGATTTTGAATGTTTTTTACTTAAATAAAGGCATATCAGGAGATAATTAAAGCTAAAAAAAAGAAGAAAAATTTTAGTTTTTAAATTTTTTTATTGCAAAAATTCTAACACTTTTCCGTTTTGGTGGAACCAAAGTGAGGTATTTCTGAGATATACTTCTGATCCATATTTAGCGGACTAAAATGAGGCATTTGCGGAGTTAAAATTACTTTTTGTAATTATTGGAAAAAATATATTTTTTTAAATAATTTTAAATGTTTTTTACTTAAATAAAGGCATATCAGGAGATAATTAAAGCTAAAAAAAGAAGAGAAATTTTAATTTTTAATTTTTTTTATTGCAAAAATTCTAACACTTTTCCGTTTTGGTGGAACCAAAGTGAGGTATTTCTGAGATATATTTCTGATCCATATTTAGCGGACTAAAATGAGGCATATGCGGAGTTAAAATTCCTTTTTGTAATTTTTGTAAAAAATATATGTTTTTAAATAATTTTAAACGTTTTTAAATAAAGGCATATCAGGAGATAATTAAAGCTAAAAAAAAGAAGAAAAAATTTAATATTTAAATTTTTTTATTGCAAAAATTCTAACACTTTTCCGTTTTGGTGGAACCAAAGTGAGGTATTTCTGAGATATATTTCTGATCCATATTTAGCGGATTAAAATGAGGCATTTGCGGAGTTAAAATTCCTTTTTGTAATTTTTGTAAAAAATATATGTTTTTAAATAATTTTGAATGTTTTTTACTTAAATAAAGGCATATCAGGAGATAATTAAAGCTAAAAAAAAGAAGAAAAATTTTAATTTTTAAATTTTTTTATTGCAAAAATTCTAACACTTTTCCGTTTTGGTGGAACCAAAGTGAGGTATTTCTGAGATATACTTCTGATCCATATTTAGCGGACTAAAATGAGGCATTTGCGGAGTTAAAATTACTTTTTGTAATTATTGGAAAAAATATATTTTTTTAAATAATTTTAAATGTTTTTTACTTAAATAAAGGCATATCAGGAGATAATTAAAGCTAAAAAAAGAAGAAAAATTTTAATTTTTAATTTTTTTTATTGCAAAAATTCTAACACTTTTCCGTTTTGGTGGAACCAAAGTGAGGTATTTCTGAGATATATTTCTGATCCATATTTAGCGGACTAAAATGAGGCATATGCGGAGTTAAAATTCCTTTTTGTAATTTTTGTAAAAAATATATGTTTTTAAATAATTTTAAATGTTTTTAAATAAAGGCATATCAGGAGATAATTAAAGCTAAAAAAAAGAAGAAAAATTTTAATTTTTAAATTTTTTTATTGCAAAAATTCTAACACTTTTCCGTTTTGGTGGAACCAAAGTGAGGTATTTCTGAGATATACTTCTGATCCATATTTAGCGGACTAAAATGAGGTATTTGCGGAGTTAAAATTACTTTTTGTAATTTTTGTAAAAAATATATGTTTTTAAATAATTTTAAATGTTTTATACTTAAATAAAGGCATATCAGGAGATAATTAAAGCTAAAAAAAAGAAGAAAAATTTTAATTTTTAAATTTTTTTATTGCAAAAATTCTAACACTTTTCCGTTTTGGTGGAACCAAAGTGAGGTATTTCTGAGATATATTTCTGATCCATATTTAGCGCATTAAAATGAGGCATTTGCGGAGTTAAAATTCCTTTTTGTAATTTTTGTAAAAAATATATGTTTTTAAATGATTTTGAATGTTTTTTACTTAAATAAAGGCATATCAGGAGATAATTAAAGCTAAAAAAAGAAGAAAAATTTTAGTTTTTAAATTTTTTTATTGCAAAAATTCTAACACTTTTCCGTTTTGGTGGAACCAAAGTGAGGTATTTCTGAGATATACTTCTGATCCATATTTAGCGGACTAAAATGAGGCATTTGCGGAGTTAAAATTACTTTTTGTAATTATTGGAAAAAATATATTTTTTTAAATAATTTTAAATGTTTTTTACTTAAATAAAGGCATATCAGGAGATAATTAAAGCTAAAAAAAGAAGAAAAATTTTAATTTTTAATTTTTTTTATTGCAAAAATTCTAACACTTTTCCGTTTTGGTGGAACCAAAGTGAGGTATTTCTGAGATATATTTCTGATCCATATTTAGCGGACTAAAATGAGGCATATGCGGAGTTAAAATTCCTTTTTGTAATTTTTGTAAAAAATATATGTTTTTAAATAATTTTAAATGTTTTTAAATAAAGGCATATCAGGAGATAATTAAAGCTAAAAAAAAGAAGAAAAATTTAATTTTTAAATTTTTTTATTGCAAAAATTCTAACACTTTTCCGTTTTGGTGGAACCAAAGTGAGGTATTTCTGAGATATATTTCTGATCCATATTTAGCGGATTAAAATGAGGCATTTGCGGAGTTAAAATTCCTTTTTGTAATTTTTGTAAAAAATATATGTTTTTAAATAATTTTAAATGTTTTTTACTTAAATAAAGGCATATCAGGAGATAATTAAAGCTAAAAAAAAGAAGAAAAATTTTAATTTTTAAATTTTTTTATTGCAAAAATTCTAACACTTTTCCGTTTAGGTGGAACCAAAGTGAGGTATTTCTGAGATATATTTCTGATCCATATTTAGCGGATTAAAATGAGGCATTTGCGGAGTTAAAATTCCTTTTTGTAATTTTTGTAAAAAATATATGTTTCTAAATAATTTTAAATGTTTTTTACTTAAATAAAGGCATATCAGGAGATAATTAAAGCTAAAAAAAGAAGAAAAATTTTAATTTTTAAATTTTATTATTGCAAAAATTCTAACACTTTTCCGTTTTGGTGGAACCAAAGTGAGGTATTTCTGAGATATATTTCTGATCCATATTTAGCGGATTAAAATGAGGTATTTGCGGAGTTAAAATTACTTTTTGTAATTTTTGTAAAAAATATATGTTTTTAAAAGATTTTGAATGTTTTTTACTTAAATAAAGGCATATCAGGAGATAATTAAAGCTAAAAAAAGAAGAAAAATTTAAATTTTTAAATTTTTTTATTGCAAAAATTCTAACACTTTTCCGTTTTGGTGGAACCAAAGTGAGGTATTTCTGAGATATATTTCTGATCCATATTTAGCGGATTAAAATGAGGCATTTGCGGAGTAAAATTCCTTTTTGTAATTTTTGTAAAAAATATATGTTTTTAAATGATTTTGAATGTTTTTTACTTAAATAAAGGCATATCAGGAGATAATTAAAGCTAAAAAAAAGAAGAAAAATTTTAATTTTTAAATTTTTTTATTGCAAAAATTCTAACACTTTTCCGTTTTGGTGGAACCAAAGTGAGGTATTTTTGAGATGTATTTCTGATCCATATTTAGCGGACTAAAATGAGGCATTTGCGGAGTTAAAATTACTTTTTGTAATTTTTGTAAAAAATATATGTTTTTATATAATTTTAAATGTTTTTTTACTTAAATAAAGGCATATCTGGAGATAATTAAAGCTAAAAAAAAGAAGAAAAATTTTAATTTTTAAATTTTTTTATTGCAAAAATTCTAACACTTTTCCGTTTTGGTGGAACCAAAGTGAGGTATTTCTGAGATATACTTTCTGATCCCTATTTAGCGGACTAAAATGAGGCATTTGCGGAGTTAAAATTACTTTTTGTAATTTTTGTAAAAAATATATGTTTTTAAATAATTTTAAATGTTTTTTACTTAAATAAAGGCATATCAGGAGATAATTAAAGCTAAAAAAAAGAAGAAAAATTTAAATTTTTAAATTTTTTTATTGCAAAAATTCTAACACTTTTCCTTAAAATGAGGATTAAAATGAGGCATTTGCGGAGTTAAAATTCCTTTCTGTAATTTATGTAAAAAATATATGTTTTTAAATAATTTTGAATGTTTTTTACTTAAATAAAGGCATATCAGAAAATAATTAAAGCTAAAAAAAAGAAGAAAAATTTTAATTTTTAAATTTTTTTATTGCAAAAATTCTAACACTTTTCCGTTTTGGTGGAACCAAAGTGAGGTATTTCTGAGATATATTTCTGATCCGTATTTAGCGGATTAAAATGAGGCATTTGCGGAGTTAAAATTCCTTTTTGTAATTTTTGTAAAAAATATATGTTTTTAAATAATTTTAAATGTTTTTTACTTAAATAAAGGCATATCAGGAGATAATTAAAGCTAAAAAAAAAATATAAATAAAAAAAGTTTTTTAAAAATACTTTCCCTTAAAGAAATATTCAACTAAAAAGTAATAAACAAGCAAATAATACCACATCAATGTACTTTCCCGTTGAGTTTTAGCCACTGTCAGCAATAGTAAGGGTAAGCAGACCTCCTTATAAATGGCATTAATTCTGATAAGGTCTACTTTCCCTTACTATTGCTGACAGTGGCTAAAACTCAACGGGAAAGTACATTGATGTGGTATTATTTGCTTGTTTATTACTTTTTAGTTGAATATTTCTTTAAGGGAAAGTATTTTTAAAAAACTTTTTTTTATTTATATTTTTTATTTTACACTTTTTAGTCGGTCAAATATTTATTAATTTGACCGACTAAAAATATTTAAATACTTTGACAACTTGGGAATGATTTGTTTGAGCTCCTCATGGCCCACGATTTGGAATTCCACATGTGGCCGATGTTTTGGGCCTTCCATGGCCCCCGGTGCCCTACATGTTTTTTTGTATAATTGGCTCCACATGACCCAGGGTACTGCTCGGACTACTCTTCAAGGCCTTTCATTTGATGCCCCACATGATTTTTTTATGATGGGCCCCCACATGACATTTCTGGCGATGTATTCTTCAATACCTTTTATTTGATACCTCTCATGTCTTTTTGAATTATGGGCCCCACAAAACCCAGAGTACCTCTCGGAGTACTCAACAAGATGTCCTCATCAAGACCTTTCATTTGATACCCCACATGATTTTTTGTATGATAGAGCCCCACATTACCCCGTTTTGGGCCCGAGATGACACAAGGCGCCTCCGGATTACTGCCCATTGAGATGTACTGTCGGAGACCTTTCATTTGATACCCCACATGATTTTTGTATAATGGGGCCCAACTTTGCCGCCGTTTTAACCCCTACATGACCCACGCCGTCCTCAGACTACCGCTCAATGAGATGTACTCGTCAAGACCTTTCATTTGATACCCCACATGTTTCTTTGTATTATGGACCCCACATTGCCCCCGTTCTGGGCCTGACATGACCCACGGCGCCCACCGCAGTACCGCTCAATGAGATGTACTCGTCAAGACCTTTCATTTGATACCCCACATGATTTTTTGTATTATGGAGCCCAACATTGCCCCCGTTTTGGACCCGACATGACCCACGGCGCCCCCAGACTACCGCTCAATGAGATGTACACGTTAAGACCTTTCATTTGATACCCATGTTTTATTGTATTATGGACCCCACATTGCCCCCGGTCTGGGCCTGACATGACCCACGGCGCCTTTTTTGGAATTAAACACGTTTAGAAATATTTTAATCTTTTCTAAATTGAATTAATAACTTTTCAATTTCAATTCACATTTTTTCAAATTAAATTAAAGCTAACCAAATTTTAAAATATAGTTTTAAAATTTATGAATATAAATATTGTATAATCATAAAATATTCAATGCATTTTTACCAAAATATATTAAAAAATTTTGTCTCTCAGTGAGAAAATGATTTATATTCCTTTTTTTGCCTTTTTTGCGCTTTTATTTATATTTAAGTTTTTTGGCCTTGAGAATTTTAATTTTGCTTTATTTAAAGAAAAAATTAATTTTTCGAAGAATAGAAAAATGCAATCTAGAGAATTTATTTATTTTTTCCATATTTTATGTTAGGGAAAATTAATGTCGACAAATTTTATAATGAATGTTTATTATTTTTTTGCAGGATTTTTGATTTTACTTTTTTATATTTAAATTTTTATTTTTCATATTTTTTTTGTAATATATGTATTAACATATAAAAAAAGATAGTTTTTTATCTTATGAATGATAACTATGTAAATAAACATTATGTACATATGTATATACATATATGAAATTTAAACTTTTTTTTACATAAAAATATCCAAGAAATCGAATTTTTTTGGTTAATTTATGGGAAATTATATAAAATCGGCATCACCACCAAAGAACACTAACGAAAATTTTTCTCTTCTTAAATTTATTCAACAATCAACATTATACGATTACCCATATAAATATTTTAAATGAATCTCATTATTTTCTTTCCTTTTACGTCACAATGAAAAAAAATAACAACAATTTTTTTTAATTCTTAAATTAATTCAAAATTATTCGATTACGCATATAAAAAAAAAAATCTCATATGTTTACTTCACCGCTTCACCCCTTACGTCACTATACATACAAAAAAAAAACTTTATTCTGAATAAAATTATTAAAATTCTAGAACATTCTAGAAGAAAATCTCATATGTATTCTTACCGCTAACAAAGTATTTTTCAATAAGAATTGAAAAATATTTTTCAATTCTTAAATTCATTGCGAAAATTGAAATTATTCATAGATGGCCCTGTTAGCCCAAAAATATGATTTATGTCCTTACTATATTTTAGTTAACACTTTGCCATGGCCATTTATAAAAAAAATCGAGTAAAGTGATAGTACTATATAATTGTATATACAATGTAAAGTCTGCCCATATTTATTTTCCCCTAAAAAGACTTCATGATATTACACTGAAAACAATAGCCGTTGGCCGAATGTGTACAACGTAGCGTGAGCCTCAGTTGGTTCAGTGAACTTCTACTTTTGATTTTGGTGCTTTCTTTCCTATTTAGCGATTAGCCGGTAAGGTAGTTTAAAACACAAAGTTTCAAGTTGAAGTAGTTTCTTTATTAAAAAAACCATTTCTTTTATACCCTAAAATTACATTGATTCTTATGGCTAATGGTTATTTTGCTATTTCAGCAAAAATATACATATGTGGAAATATTCAATATTTAATTATTATTTATTATAAAGTTATTTACCCTTAAATTACATATCCATAAATATATATATTTACACCAAATTTCATATATATATTTATGCATATAGCACGTGTTTTAATTAATTTATTATTTTTATTTTGAATATACATATTTCCACATTTGTTTACACAATATTTTTAATTTAACTAACCTTACGCAACATATAAAGTATTTGCTTTTACTTTTATGTTTACAATTATTAATAACATTCTTATTTTATATTTATATAAAATTTTTATTTTATTTTATAATGTACTATAGTGTGGGAGATTTCTAACGCCTTCACAACAAGATGGAACGCAATTTTCCAGCAAAATATGGCACATCAAAATATAATTGAAAACAATATGTTAAAAAAACAAGGATAGAAAATATTTTTTGTAAATTTATATTGTAATCTTATTATATTTTTAGCGTATCTTTATCATAAAAATAATTTGGTACATTTACATAATTTAAATTTGGTTAAGGATTATAACAATGTGTGCCTTCTGCTTTTCCAACATGTTCTTGCTTGCCAATGTTTGTACTTTAACTTTTCTAAACATAACTTTTGAGATATTTTCCAGCTGCTTATGGGATTTGTAAAATTAAAGTCTATGTCAGCATATTCGAATATATGGCGCCATTCTTGCGCCCAGTACCAATTAGACTTGAAAATTTTATTAGCTAATATTTTGGTAATGAAGTGTCTGTCAGATCCATTACTTTTCGAACATATGTAAAACGTAATTCTAATATATGTATGAATAATGCCTAGTTTCACAGGGAGAGTTTAAAATAGAAATAGAGTTTAAACTTCGGTTTATATTTTTTTTCGGTTTCACAGTGTAAGTTTATCGCTTAATCTTCGCTTCTTAAAGTGTAGTTTAACGTAAGCGGTGGTATTCTTTGGTTTAAATTGAAGTTTAACTTAAGTGGTGGTTGTCAGCATACAAATTATAAAATACATAAACAGAAAATACATGTCAGAGTATGAGTTGATATTTTTGTCATTTTGATGTAGCTTTCACAACAATTATTGCAAAAAAAAATCTGACAGTTGGCGGATAGAAATTTAATAATTAAGTCATGTACTATTTGGTGTAATAATGGAAGTCGTGACGTCATTTCGGTTTGTCAATTTTTTTATTGCTTTCTAAGCAAAAATTAAAAATTATTTAAATTATAATTAATTATAAATTATCAATAAATAAATAAAATATGCAATAAAAATGATAAATTATGCAATAAAAAATTTGAGAATAACGAGTGACGTCACGACTTCTATTTTTACACCAAATAGTAAGTGGCTTAAGAATAAAATTTCTAGCCGTCAATTGTCATTTTACCCCAGCGTCACTGTCAGATGTTGGAACACGAATTCTAACCTCTTAAGCCTTCTATATTATATAGTTCGTTGGTGAAACCGGATGAGTTTAAGCGAAGCATTTAAACTTAAGTTTAGCTTCAGTTTAAACTCTCTTTCTGAAACTGGGCCTAAGAGACTTAATCAAGTTTCTATATATAACATGTAATTTGGGGTGTTATATGGCAAATAGAACATCTTTTTAAGGAAGAATCTTTGCAGTTTTTGTACTTGTTCAAATTGTTTGTATCCCCCTGAATGCCATAGCACATAAGGGTTTTACAACAGAATCAAATATTTTATACTTATTACTTGACGTTATAAATTAATTTCTGAAAAGCCTTGACCATGAGATATTGATTCTGAATAATATTCCTAAATACTTATATTCATTTAAAACTTCCAAACTATTACTATCGTAGTTCCAATACTCATTTTCACCTTTTCTAACACCATTTTGAAAGATAATAATCTTTGATTTGCTCAGATTTACTATTAGACCCCACACTTTACAATACTCCGCTAATTTGTCAATAATTATTTTCAGTGTTTGTTCATGTTCTGCTAATAGTACCAAATCATCCACATACATTAATAGTTTGATTAATTTGATTCAGGTGACTGTTTACAAACAAAGAAAATAATATTGTACTCAATGAACAACCTTGTGTTGTGGAATAAAATATGCCGCACTGCATTTTATTATTGTACCACAAAATATTTCTAAGTTTATTCAGCTTTAGTTAAACCGCTTTCAGAAAAAAAAGTTCCGTACGAAGCTCATTTGTAATTGTTTAAACTTATAATAAAAATATTGAAGTTTAATTTACATATTGTTCAAGCGTAAACATTTATATTTTTGTAATTTTAGTATCTTTTTTATCACACATATGTTAGACATATGTTTCCAAAAATAGTTTATTTTAATAGTTTTTTAAGTAACTAGAGCAATGCAATTTTATGTATTGCTATATTTTTTTTATTACTGTTAGGATCGTAAAATATGTTTAGTTAAGATCCTTTTTATCATTAATAATTATTTTAAACAAATTTCTATCCGTTGGTCTTCATTTTATGACGATCAAGGAAAATATTATATTTCTAAGTAAATGATGTATTTTTTTACTTTATTTTATGTTTGCATTAGAAAAATAAGTGTAGTATATAAATCTAAGAAGTTTAATAAACGTTTTAGTTTTTAATAAGAACTCTATCCAAGCTATTTTGTGTTCTTAAAGAATTAGACCTGACCAACAGTAATCTGATTGTTCTCAAAAGATTCATTAGTTAGCTTTTAAATACAATCAATATCTAGTGTGACCACGGCTATTTATTTATTGATCCTTCGAACGAAATGAAATTTCTAGTTTTTAAACTTAAAGAAATTACGAACAGCCATGACGAGGAAGAGATTGCACCAACCGAAGCAATCGTAAAAAAAAGATCAAGAGAAGAAAAATAATACGAAGTAATACGACGTTACGATATATACGAGAGAAACAACAGTAATACAGTCCGCACGAGAAACGAACGACAAGCATTACAAAAATGGAAACATTAACTCAACGGCAGAAGGAGGTAGGAAATAAAAAAAACAGTGTTCGTTTTAAAATACCGGATACGAAAGTTAGACACATACGAGCATTTATAGCCAACCAAAAAATTCTTCTTAATGAACTTTGGCAGGAGTTTGATAGAAATCATCAAGAAATTATTAAAATAAGAGATATCGACAGACATCCATATATAATAGATAAATATTACGAACAAGTAATACAATTAATAATGGATCGATTTAAGCATTTAGATGAAAAAGATGAGCAATTAACAAATGAGGATACAGCGACAGCGATACCACTTACGAGTACTACTATAAGAAATGATAACTCTACTTCTGGTGAAGTAAATAACGAAACTACGGAAAGAAATGAGAATACAAATTTCATTTTGGAAAATCTCGAGAAAAATACAGAACAAAACATGCGGTTTAAAAAACAACACTTCAGAACAGAGCAAGTTTTAACATTGATTAATGAAATTGATAAAAATATGGACAAAATTGATATCATATCATATTTTTCACTAAAATCAAGACAAATTAACAAATTTTTAAACAACTTAAATGAAGTCCATGAAGAATTAGTGCTGAATGCTTCAGATGAAGATTTTGAAAATGAAGAATATTTCCTGAAAAATCAATATGCGGAAATAAAAATGCAATGCGAAAAAACCATAATAGCATTAGAAATCAAAATTAATGGTTTTACTAATAGAAATGAAAAAATGACAGTTCTGATCATTTTAGAATACCGAGGATTAAGATACCAGAATTTGAAGGAAGTTATCAACATTGGTCAACGTTCCACGATATTTACAAACGTGTGATTCACAATAACAACAAATTATGTAAAGCTGAAAAAATGCAATACCCCAAAACACAGTTAAGGGGTGAAGCATTTAGAATAATTCAACATTTACAAATTTCCGATTCCAATTACGATACAGCGTGGGAACTATAGTCAATAGATACAACAACAAAATAAGTTCGCTCTCGACACTAATAGATAAATTTATAAATCAACCAGTGTTAAATACAGTATCGACATTTAATCTTAAAAGAATTTCTGATACTAAAAAAGATACACTATGCGCCATAAAAAAATTGGAAATCAACATAGACAGCTGGGAACCAATACTAGGTCATATTTTATTAAAGAAATTAGACAAAGAAACATTGAGAATGTACGAACATACAATTCATAGAAACGAGAGATATAATTTTAAACTTTATAGAACAAAGATTTTTGGCATTAGAAAATCTAGAAGGCTCTAAAAGACCAATGCAAAATAACAGTCAACAGTATAACATTCGAAATAAAATTTGCGAAAATTCGCAAGGACTAACTTTACAACCAGATTGTCGAATTAAGAACAAGGGTGTTATAATACAAAGTATAGATAAAAGAAGTTCAGAAGTAGTAGGTTCATCTATAACAACTGCAATAAACAGAGAATTCATAATAGCTCCAAACATTCAGCCTAAACTCATACGCAGACATTTATATAATAATACAGAAGATATTAAGACTATCAAAGAAGCGCTGGACAATTTACGTTTGCAGAATGAGTCAACAGATTTAGATTTCAATGATATTCATCAACACGCAGTGAGCTACATATCCTTAACATTAGTACTTGTGATGGAAATTACCGGAGTTATTTGGTTATGGTGTAAATGCTATCCAAAACCACAGAGGACAACAGACTTCATCTTTCAGCCAATAAATCCGGCCCGGGAATATGTTGAAGCGTGAACATTTATATTTTTGTAAATTTTATATTTTCTTTATCACACATATGTTAGACATATGTTTTTTTTCAAAAATAGTTTATTTTAATAGTTTTGTGGTTGTGGGGGTTATTCCCATAAAGAAAAACATCTTTTTGATTTTCAAAATAATCCACATTTTTAAATTTATTGTCCAAACTTAAGTTTAATATTATTTTATAATATTATATTATTTTAAATTTATTTGTCCAAACTTAAGTTTAATATTATTTATCATATAATTAAAAATATTTATTTAAGATTCTAATTTATTTATTTATCTCATGTTTTACTATTAAAATCATAATTTATTTATTATAATTTATTTATTCATTTTAATGTTTTTGCTATTTATTACAAATTATTTTATTTATTTAATATTTTATTTATTTATTTAAAAAACCTTTATTTTTATCAAAATTATTTTATTTTAAAATCACGACGGTACTTTTTATTTTATTTTTAAAATCACGACTGTACTTTTTATTTTATTATTAAACTGAATTTTTACTTAAATAACCGACTCTGACGACTATAAAAACTGAAGTGCAAATTTATAATAATAATTACTAATAATTACAATTAATTGTTATAAGAAATTTGGTAATGGAATATTACCAAATTTCTGATTGGACAATTGAGAAACAATCGAAAAGAGTAAAATAAGAAATACATCATGTGATGTTTATTGTATGGTTGTTGCAGTTAATATTTTTGTGGGGTTATTGTAATTAACAATTACGACCAAATGCCAACTGCCACAACCGCTACATTACCCCCCTTCAAGTATTTTCGACCTTTTCGATAAAAGCTGGTTTCAGACGTTCTAAGGAAATCGACGTGTGTTGGTTATTAATGTCGATAACGTAGTTGTTCCTTAGGCGTCGTATGACTTTATGTGGACCAGTATATGGATTTGTTAAACTCGATTTTATGGTATCATTTCTGACGAACACAAATTCGAAAATTGATTTATGGTTTCGACCCAACGGACTTTTTGTGTGGCGATGTATTTTTGATTTCTGACATTCGACACAGTTTCTACTCCATTGGGCGATATCTTTATTTAGGCCGGGCCAGAAATAACGTGAAGCAATTAATTTACGAGAGGTACGAATTCCTGGATGTGACAGGTTGTGCAATGCATTGAATACAGATCGCCGAAGCTGTGTTGGTATATATGGTCGGTTATGTCAGGTGGAAGTATCGCAATAGAGTTTTGTGTCAGGAAATTCGAAAAACTGTAGTCTGAATTTTGTTGATGGATCATTGCGTTTTGTTAAAAGTCTCTGTAGTTTGGTGTCGTTTATCTGATCTTTTGCTATTTTATCAAGGCTGAAATTGTCTTTAGAGGAAATCTCTGAAATACGTGACAGACTGTCCGCGACTGAATTGTCTGTGCCTTTTACGTAGATAATGTCTGTAGTGAATTGAGTGATAAAATCTAAATGTAGTGTTTGACGGGGGCTACGTTCGCTTTTTGATTTAATAGCAAAAGTCAGAGGTTTGTGATCGGTGAGGATCTGAAATTGTCTTCCCTCAACAAAATATCGGAAATGTTTTATCGCTAAATAAATAGCCAAAAGTTCTCTATCAAATGTAGAGTATTTCCGTTCTGCTGGGGAAAGTTTTTTTGGAAAAAAATGAGATAGGCTCCCAGTGGTCTGTATTAAATTGTTGTAGGACTGTTCCCACGGCTGTGTCAGACGCATCAGTCGCAATGCTGTACTGCCCGTCGATTTGAGGGTTTGCCAAAATTGTAGCGTTGGCCAGAGCTTCCTTGACCCTATCGAAATGTTGGTCTAGCTCAAAGGGCCAATAGAAGTTTTTGGGTGATTTTGGCGTTTTAAGTAATAGCGTTAAGTGTGAGTGTATTGGTGCTAAAAGTTCAGCAAGTTTTGGTAAAAAGCGGTGATAATAATTTATCATGCCGATAAAACGTTGTATTGCCTTAATGGAATCAGGTTTTGGAAATTCCCTGATTAATTTAATTCGATAATGTGCAGGAAAAATGCCAGCGGAATTGATGTTGTGGCTGAGGAAATCGATGGATTCAACTCCAAACACACATTTTGATGCATTAATTGTAATGCCGAATTCTGAGAGGCGTTGAAAAAGTTTTTCTAAGTGCTGCATGTGTTCGTCTTCTGACTTGGAAGCGATAAGAATGTCATCGATATAAGCGAAGGCGAACTCAAGATCCTTGCAGACTGCATTGATAAATCGCTGGAATGTTTGAGCCGCGTTTCGTAAACCGAAAGGCATCCGATAAAACTCAAACAATCCAAAAGGGGTTGTTATAGCTGTTTTATGGATGTCGTCCGGAGCTACCGGGATAAGGTGGTAAGCCCTGACCAAATCTACCTTTGAACAAATGGTACAACCCTGTAAGTTAATTGAAAAATTTTGTATGTGCGGTATGGGGTATCTATCTGGAACAGTAATGTTGTTTAACCGTCTGTAATCGCCACATGGCCGCCAATCGGAATTGTTCTTCTTTTTTACCATGTGGAGTGGAGAGTTTCTTCGCAATGAAGATTTTAGTTGTGAAAGTGAAGAATCGGACTGTCTGCAAATACCTATGTCAACCATATGTTGGAATTCGGTTTTAGCAATTTTGTGACGCGTTGCGTC
Source organism: Empis stercorea (assembly GCA_949752835.1). Lineage (NCBI taxonomy): Eukaryota > Metazoa > Arthropoda > Insecta > Diptera > Empididae > Empis > Empis stercorea. The sequence continues at coordinate 37,042,917 of OX457085.1, read as the reverse complement.
GTGGTCTGCCGAACGGTAGTTGACCTTCTGTTTCAATGTGATGCACAACATTGTGTTTTACAGGGAGAAAATAACTGGTGGGTTGTGTTAATGTTGGAAATTTAGTTAATAATTTGGTAAATTTGTTAGTACAGGAATATTGCTTGATAGATAGCGACATTTTATTAGTTGCTAATGGAATGTCGGCATCTGTTAAAGGGGAAACGTGGAGTAGGGTTTTTGGATCGACCAATCGTTTCTGCTTCACGTCAAGCAGCAGGCCAAATTTATGGAGGAAATCCGCACCAATTATAGGGTGTTGCACAGCACCAACTATAAAAGGATGAGTAAAGTTTCTTCGCAGGCCAAGATTTAGGTTTAGCAATTTTGAGCCGAATGTGTTGATTAATGATCCGTTAGCCGCTGTCAAATTTAAATCCTTTTTGGAGGATTTTTCGGTGCAAAATGTTTGCTTAGGTATAACCGATACATCTGCACCGGTGTCGATTAAAAAATTTTGTTTGGAGATATAGTCTTTTATAAATAATCGGCTTGACTGGTCGACCTGTGACTGTGCCGTTGCAGCCACAGGGTGTTCTAGTTTGGGGAACTTTGGGGAATTGTTCTATTTTTGTAAGTCTGTATTCTAAATTGTTGGTTGTATCAGTTTTATTTGTATCGTTTGAAAATTTATTAGAAAGGCTATTTATGGATGCTGAAGACGCCTCTGTCGCTTCAAAAATTTTGTCAGCGATCGTAATCAGTTCTTCTGTAGGTTTGTCGCCCACAGAAACTAAAGCGATGTTTAATGCCTGCGGTAGCCGACGTAACCATAATTTTTAAATTATCTCTTGATCGAACGTGCCACCAGCTGTTTGCTTAATGGAACGGAAGAGTGCTGATGGTTTTCGATCGCCAAGATCTACTCTTTCTAATAAATTTTCAAGTCTTTTACTCTCCGAGGCCGAATGTCGTGCAATAAGTGTCGATTTTAATAGTAAATATTTGTTATCAGTGGGTGGTTCTGCAATAACGTCGATTACTGATTCGCATGTTTCTGCAGGTAAAGCGGCGATAGTTAAGCAGTACTTGGTTTCGTCTTTCCTGATTTTGAAAACTGAAAATTGTGCTTCAGCTTGTATGAACCAAGTCGCTGGATTGCTAGGCCAAAATGAAGGTAATCGTACTTTAGTAAAATCGATTGCGTCAGTGTGTACAGTGCTGTCTCCGTCTTTTGTCGTGTGTCTGGTATTTGTGCTGCCTTCAGTCCTTGTGTGGTGTCCTGTCGTTTTTTCTTCTGTGTCAGACATTTTGTTTTTTAAACAATTGTGAATGTGTGTTATAAAACGAGGAGAAAAATAAAAAAATCGAAATTACAAAAAGGAAGTACCACAAGATGAGAGAAAGTTAAATTGTGCGAAAGTCAATGAAAATAAATTTTTAAAATACAGTATGATATAATTTAATTGCACTTGCGTAAATTAAAAAAAAATAAAATAAATGTAAATTGTAAATAGTTTTTTTTTGTTTTTTAAATAAAATAAAAAGTATTTAAGGTAAATGTGATATATGTAAATAAAAGTATTTGAATAGTAATAGCACGTTTTGTACATGTATGTTTGTTTTATAAAAGAAATGTTGTAATAAATTTTATTCTTTAATAATATTTTAATGTTATTTAATTAATTTATTATATAATTCAAAAATATATATTTATATTTTTTATGTATTTTTTTTGTAAAGCTTTATTTCGTTTTATTAAAATTTTAATATTTAAAAAAATTATAAAAATTGTTTCTACAGAAAAATTACTCTACCGTAAAATAAATGTAATTAAAAATGTTTTAGAACCAAAATGTTTGAGAACCATAGACTCTACTGTTTGAGAGAAAATGTTTGATAACAATAGTCTCTATATGTACAAATTTGAAAATTTTGTTATTAATAAAGAATAAAAAAAATTTTAAATTTTAACTTTTAAATACAATTTTTTTTGTTATATTTATAATAAATGTATATGTATTTTATTTTTTATATAAAACCTTTGATGATCTATTCGATGTATGTTGTTTTCTGTTTCTCTACGTTTTCCATGGAATATTGAATGATGTTCATGTTCAAATGTTGAAATAAAATTATTTCGTGAAAATGATGAGAATCGGTGGAAAACTGTTGAAACGTGCGTTGAAAATTGTTGAAATAGTCATCAATTTCTTGTTGTACTATTGTGTTGTGGAACAGTTTTATGTTCTTTTATAACAAAACAATTTTATTAGGTTGTTCTATATTGAAACAACCAAAAGTTTTATATTCGCTGGTTTTAAGTTTTTTTTGTGTTTTTCTTTTACCAAAAAAAAAACAAAATATTTTAAATTTTAATATTTTATATTAATTTTTTTTTTTTAATTTTTTTTTATGTTCAACTTTTTTTTTAAATATTTATATTAAAAAAACTACTCGGGGTCACCAATATGTGGGGGTTATTCCAATAAAGAAAAACATCTTTTTGATTTTCAAAATAATCCACATTTTTAAATTTATTGTCCAAACTTAAGTTTAATATTATTTTATAATATTATATTATTTTAAATTTATTTGTCCAAACTTAAGTTTAATATTATTTATCATATAATTAAAAATATTTATTTAAGATTCTAATTTATTTATTTATCTTATGTTTTACTATTAAAATCATAATTTATTTATTATAATTTATTTATTCATTTTAATGTTTTTGCTATTTATTACAAATTATTTTATTTATTTAATATTTTATTTATTTATTTCAAAAACCTTTATTTTTATCAAAATTGTTTTATTTTAAAATCACGACTGTACTTTTTATTTTATTTTTAAAATCACGACTGTACTTTTTATTTTATTTTTAGACTGAATTTTTACTTAAATGACCGACTCTGACGACTATAAAAACTGAAGTGCAAATTTATAATAATAATTACTAATAATTACAATTAATTGTTTTAAAAAATTTGGTAATGGAATATTATCAAATTTCTGATTGGACAATTGATAAACAATCGAAAAGAGTAAAATAAGAAATACATCATGTGATGTTTATTGTATGGTTGTTGCAGTTAATATTTTTGTGGGGTTATTGTAATTAACAATTACCACCAAATGCCAACTGCCACAACCGCTACAGTTTTTTAAGTAACTAGAGCAATGCAATTTTATGTATTCCTATATTTTTTTTATTACGGTTAGGATCGTAAAATATTTTTAGTAAAGATCCTTTTTATCATTAATAATCATTTTAAAAAAATTTCTATCCGTTGGTCTTCATTTTATGACGATCAAGGAAAATATTATATTTCTAAGTAAATTATGTATTTTTTACTTTATTTTATGTTTGTATTAGAAAAGTAAGTGTATATAAACCTAAAAATTTTAATAAACGTTTTAGTTTTTAATCAGAACTCTATCCAAGCTATTTTGTGTTCTTGAAGAATTAGACCTGACCAACAGTAATCTAATTGTTCTCAAAAGATTCATTAGTTAGCTTCAATATCTAGTCTGATCACGGCTTGTGACACCAAGGAATTCCTAAAATTAAAAAAAAATGATAATTTATAAATAAAAAAAATAGATGATAAAAATACTTCCTCTGCGGTATGTCAAGTTTGTTATTGTTTTATTGTTTAATTCTGATCGTTCAGGTGATGGGGTTAGTTTTTGTAGGTTAGTTGTATTTTATCGTTAAGTTATAATTTGTGGTGTTGTACCCTAGATGTCGTGGTGTGGTGAAATTTAAATTTTTTTTTTAATTTAAAAAAACGAATGATGATCTTGATTTGACCCTGGGTCAAAGCAAGGGTATGATCAGATGATCGTAAAATAAATAAAATTGTGATAAAGTATCTAATTAACTAAAAATTGCTGTTTAAATATTAAAAAAAACTCTCCAAGATAAAAATAAAAAAAAATAAACTTGAACAGAAGAAAAAAAAATTTGATACTTAAATGATGAAAATAAATATGAAAAGAAATTTAAAATTTAAAAAAAAAAATAAGAATGAAATAAGTAAAATAAAATTATGGTGTCCAGCGCGATAGTTACGTTATCTAACATAACACATAATAAGGAAAATGTGACTTATATGTTGATAATAGAGAAACTAATGAATTAATGAATAAAATCAACATAAGAATTTAAAATGCTTAAAATGCATTAATTTGCATTTTGTTATATTTAAAATTAAAAATACAAAATCTTTATTTAAATTATGATTATCTGTAATTTTTACAATTTACTTTAATTGATATTTACTCAATAAATAAAATTTACTCAATACTCAATAAATAAATAATCATTTCAATTATAAAAGTATTTAATCATTTCAATAATCATTTTAATTATAAAAGTATTTACAATTGAAATGATGATCTTACACAAATTGAAATATAATAATTTAATTTAATTTGAGAAATTAATATTTAAACGGAAATGATCATATATATACATATAAATATATTCATATATAATAAGAATATATATATCTTATCTTATTTTTGTTTAATTTAATTCTTTTGTAAGAAGTTAAATGAAACTTAAAATCATAAATAAAATTTAGTCCTAAGACCACATTCATATAATATAAATCGACTCTGAAGAGATCGCTATTAATAATTTATTATAAAATTAAATTAAGTATTAATAAAATTATAAATAAAAATAAAATAATTTTGTTTTACTTATTAATAATATTTTTTTAAGAGAATTATTTAATATTATCAGATCTATAAATTTTAAATTAAATGAAATATACGAATATGACGATAATAAACCAACAAACTATAATCCTAATAACAATGATAAAAATCTAGTTGATATTGTAAAAGATATGTTAACGGGAAGTTACCGTACAAATATAAAAAATAATATGACTTTAAATGAAGTTTTCAATATTTTCAATGAGCTAGGTTTGTTAGACGAATGTGATGTCATTCATTGTAATTATAAAAAAATTAGTAGAGATTTACGTCAAAATAACAAACCTCGTATGGACTTTAAACGTTTAAATAATTTTACAAAAGGTTATAATAATTATCGTAATAATAATTCTTACAATAATCAATATAAAACATTTGGTCAACAACAAAATAATTTTAGAAATTTTTCGGGAAATTTTAGGCGATATGATAATAATAGAAAGGATATTAATTCAGTTAATAATAATAGGATAGGTCAAAATGTTAGACAACAGAGATCATTTAATAATGGAAATAAGTTTAACAATAGTGCAGGACAGTTTAGACAGGTACCAAATCATAATTCTAATAATGAAGTACCAATGGAAATTGAAAATATCCAACAAAGTGACGTAAATTTTACAAACGAGCCTCGCACAAAAACTTACCAATAATTACACTAACTATTAATAATACAAAAATAAATTGTTTAATCGATACAGGATCTGAAACTAGCATATTAAAACCAAATATTCTTACAAATTAATAAAATTATTACCCCAATTCCAATTGAATTTAATAAATTAGGTACTTTATCTTGGAAAGTAATGAACTTATCTGATCGTAAATATGATGCAATAATTGGACAGAATTTTTTAATTCCTTTAAAAGCAAAAATTGATTTGGGAAACAAATATATAGACGTAAATGGTAATAAAATTTCTTTTGACAAAAATGATCATTATTTTATATTAAATGAAATTTGTAATTTTGAAACAAGTAATATTAAAAATATAAACCTTGATCATATAAATTTCGAAGAAAAACAAAATACATTAAAAATTTTAAAACAATATAACGAATTAATTTATAAAGAAGGTGATAAATTAACGTCAACTTATGAAATACAACACGAAATACTTACAACAACAAATAATGCTATTTATTCTAAAATTTATCGTTATCCTTATATTCATGAACAGTGGATAATTTTAGACCGCAATAGGCTTTTCTATTGCAATCTTTTTCTTTCATATAATAAAATTAACTGGTTCAATTTAGGTAAAACAAAAGAGTTATTTTTATTATACACTTTATAATACAATAATTTAAAATTTCTACACAAACTGTCTGAACGAAATTATTTTCGTTTTAGTTTTTTACACAAGTATTACTTTTCCAAATTTAAAATAATTTAATTTTAATACACAAATTTTTATTTATTATTTTATTATTATACTGTCGATTTTACTTTAACAATTTTCTGAAAGTTTTTACTTTTACAAATTATTCTCTTCTCTGTATTACAAATGACAAAACTATTTCTTTATTACAACTGATTCTACAACACTATACAATTAATACAATTGTTACAACTTACAACAATCTTTTAAGAAGCTCTTAAATGGAATGAAAATGAATATTTTTAAAATCAAAAAAGTCAAAAATTAATTCTTACAAACTGTACTTGTTAAAATTAATAATTTTATTTCTCACATATCTCGTATAGCTAGTTTGAATCGCATCGACACGTTTATCTAAGGAATGTGCTATATCGGCATTATTACGTTACGAAAATTAATTTATGTTGAAATATATAGCAAATACATAAAAAGAATTATGAATTGTTAGATAAACGTAAATGCATGTATACAGTGATAATCAGCACACAATATCCATATTATAATGTGATATGCAATTTATCTTACAATGTGGATATGTTCTGTTCTATTATATAAAATTATAATTATGAATCTCACTGTATAACAATGCATGTATATATCAAACCGAATAACAAACTATATTAAAATATGGTATGAGATGTATGAGAAAGAATTTTTTTTTACATGTTTAGGTTTCTGAATATGCATTTAAATATACCATTAAGATTATTATATTACAAATATTCAGGAATTTGTACATACTCCCCCACGTTGAGGTTGTTAAGCTCAAACTAAATTCTCAATCGTGAACGTGAAATCGTCTGGATTTCGACATGTTATAACTGCTGCCTTCGGTGGACTTACCGCAATTGATTTGTTAACAGTCTGTCTTCGTGAGTTCTTATATTTTTTCTATCCAAAATATACAACACACACTATCGCTATACTCAAACCAATGTATATTGAATGAATCTCATGGGAGCAAATTGATGAATCTCATGGGATTGCAACTCCTCAGGTTTAAACTCTCTGGCTTTAAGTGTATTTATTTGTTTTTGTACATCTTTAATATCGTCGAGTTGAACTAAATTAACCGCGTGCTTATATTCATAGTTATGAGATCTTGTTTCATTCAATAAATCACTTATATTTATTCATGGCCAAAATGATGATCTTAGTTGAGTCGAATATACGTTGTGCGATGATATTGTTAGTCCTTTGTGCTTTATGAGGCAGTTGGCTTTGATCCTAAGTATACCAATACATTTCAATGTCCTAGATTCAACGAAATCCATGCATACTATGTTGATTGTAACTTCGTCAGCTAATGAAAAAATCCAATCATTTGGATTCAGAAGTTGTATCCACTCTGGCGATTCAATAAGCGATTCTGTCTTACAACTGCTTGATGCTGGTTGATGATTTAATAGTTCTATTTCACACTGATTAATCGTTGCACCTCTACTATACATAGGACGAGTCTGTTTGCATAGTAAATTGTTGACCTCCATCTTGACGCAAGCTGCAACTTCCAGTTCACCCATCGGATAGTACAAATCCCTATGAAGATTAACGATGAGATATGAAGTAGACACTTTAAATCGTATATATGCGGTTTCCAGCATATCAATTACTTCACGTTGTAGTTTCACAGCTTCAGTAATATTATTACTTCCTGACATAATATCATCAACATAGAAATCACGCTTCATAACCATTGATCCAATCGGGTATTTTTCTTGATTCTGGTCCGCTAGACTATGTAGACATTTTATCGCTAAATATGGTGCAGATGTTGTTCCGTATGTAACTGTTTTTAATTTGTAGCATTTCAGTTGAGTTTGAGGATTGTCCCGCCACAAGATGAGCTGAAAAATTGAATCTTTATCATTTATTAGAATTTGGCGATACATTTTTTCGATGTCTCCCGTAAAAACATATGTGTGCATTCGAAAACGTAGGAAGACATCAAATAAATCTTGTTGAATCTTTGGTCCACTATGCAGAATTTGATTGAGTGATATATTCTTCGATGTCTTACATGAAGCATCGTACACCACTCTTAATTTTGTTGTGCTGCTATCTGGTTTGAGAACGCAGTGATGTGGTATGAAGTAATGCTGGTCGTCTACTTCCTTCTCATTTAATTTCTTTATATGTCCTAGATTTTCATATTCCGACATAAATTGTACGTATTGTTTTTTCAACTCTTCATTTTTTATCAGTTTTCTTTCCAGGGCAAAAAATCTTCGATGAGCTATTTCCTTTGACGATCCTAAAACAGAGGGACTCTCTTTAAATGGTAATTTTACAACAAATCTTCCAGTTTTATCTCTAAATGTCGATTCGTTAAATATCTTCTCACATTGCTGTTCTGCAGGCGAGAAAGGGTTCTCGCTTTCTGGGATTTCATCCATTTCCCATAATTTTTGAATGTTCTGATCTATTGTATTTATTCCACAAAATTTACCTGGAAAGATTTGCTGACTATCAAGTTTACCTAATACCACCCATCCAAACACTGTGTTTTGAAGTGTTGGGCTACTTTTCCTTGGATCCAGAGAAGCTTGTCAAACCATCATCAGTTCGCTGTAGAATTCAGCACCAATTAAAAGGTCACTTTCACGCGTTTTATTGAAGTTTGGATCTGCCAGAGGTAGATTAGATGGCGGTGACCAGTCCTTTCCATCTATTGTGTGACTGGGTTGATCTTCTACGATTTTGTCAATAGCAAAGACTTCAACTTCCCTTGAATAGTTCATGATTTTTAATTTAATTGTAATATTAATTCTTTTGTGTGTATTTTGTTTTGAACCGCCTATGCCAGTAATGTTTAATTCATCATGTTTGAATTTTAAGCGGTTTTAAACCGCCTATGCCAGTAATGTTTAATTCATCATGTTTGAAGTTTTACTAAATTTAGACGTAATGAGATTTATTTGGGATCCAGAGTCCAGTAACGCTCGGCATTCTACTGATTGGCCCCATTTATTGACGACTTGTACTATGGCTGTTGCCAAAAATACATGCGATGACATATTTGATCCGGATGCTGCAATTGTTGCGGCTGAATCAGATGAGTGGCCTGCGGAGTTCGATTGTTGAGTGCGTGGTTTGGATGACGATTTGTTTGTAAGTGTTTGTTGTTTATTATCGTTGCTATTCCCTTGTGAAAGAGCATCGTGTATAAGTGTGTTATGTCGCAGATTACATGTTCTGCAAGGAACATTGTTGTGCTAAATGTCCAACTTTAAGGCAGTTCAAACACAGCTTCCATTCTTTGAGCTTAGGCAACCGGCCTGAAGGTGACAGTTGGAGAAATTTTGGACATCGGAAGATTTGGTGATTCTGTCGGCACAGCTTGCAGTTCATTTGAGCTACAGTTAAAGAAGACTTTAGATTTGAGAACTTATTAATTGTCTTACCTGAAGTTTTCTCCTGTTGGTGTCGCCCTTTGAATCCAACTGCTTCCAGTGACTGAAACCTCAATTCCAAAAATTCCAGAAAATGCTGCAACTGCTGCGGTTCGGTTGGATTCTTTAGTGATTGTTCATAGAGAGTGTGGGTATTTATGTCCAACTTTCTCACCAAGAGATATAATAAGATAGGATCCCAGCTGCCCACTTGAATACCTTGACTTTTTAATCCCAGAATGCATTCAGTTGTAACATCATGTAGTGATTTAATGGCTGCAGCTGTCTCAACTTGACAATTTGACTGAGACAGCAACTTATTTAATAATGTATTAATTAATATTCTTTTATTGTTGTACCGATTTTCCACTAATTTCCATGCTGGTAAATAATTTTCGTTTGATACTGGTAAATGTTGTATTAATGATTTTGCTTCACCAGTTAGATTATTATTTAAATAAAACATTTTTTTCGTCTTTAGAGGAAATCGTCTTTAGAGGAAATCTCTGAAATACGTGACAGACTGTCCGCGACTGAATTGTCTGTGCCTTTTACGTATATAATGTCTGTAGTGAATTGAGCGATAAAATCTAAATGTAGTGTTTGACGGGGGCTACGTTCGCTTTTTGATTTAATAGCAAAAGTCAGAGGTTTGTGATCGGTGAGGATCTGAAATTGTCTTCCCTCAACAAAATATCGGAAATGTTTTATCGCTAAATAAATAGCCAAAAGTTCTCTATCAAATGTAGAGTATTTCCGTTCTGCTGGGGAAAGTTTTTTGGAAAAAAATGAGATAGGCTCCCAGTGGTCTGTATTAAATTGTTGTAGGACTGCTCCCACGGCTGTGTCAGACGCATCAGTCGCAATGCTGTACTGCCCGTCGATTTGAGGGTTTGCCAAAATTGTAGCGTTGGCCAGAGCTTCCTTGACCCTATCGAAATGTTGGTCTAGCTCAAAGGGCCAATAGAAGTTTTTGGGTGATTTTGGCGTTTTAAGTAATAGCGTTAAGTGTGAGTGTATTGGTGCTAAAAGTTCAGCAAGTTTTGGTAAAAAGCGGTGATAATAATTTATCATGCCGATAAAACGTTGTATTGCCTTAATGGAATCAGGTTTTGGAAATTCCCTGATTAATTTAATTCGATAATGTGCAGGAAAAATGCCAGCGGAATTGATGTTGTGGCTGAGGAAATCGATGGATTCAACTCCAAACACACATTTTGATGCATTAATTGTAATGCCGAATTCTGAGAGGCGTTGAAAAAGTTTTTCTAAGTGCTGCATGTGTTCGTCTTCTGACTTGGAAGCGATAAGAATGTCATCGATATAAGCGAAGGCGAACTCAAGATCCTTGCAGACTGCATTGATAAATCGCTGGAATGTTTGAGCCGCGTTTCGTAAACCGAAAGGCATCCGATAAAACTCAAACAATCCAAAAGGGGTTGTTATAGCTGTTTTATGGATGTCGTCCGGAGCTACCGGGATAAGGTGGTAAGCCCTGACCAAATCTACCTTTGAACAAATGGTACAACCCTGTAAGTTAATTGAAAAATTTTGTATGTGCGGTATGGGGTATCTATCTGGAACAGTAATGTTGTTTAACCGTCTGTAATCGCCACATGGCCGCCAATCGGAATTGTTCTTCTTTTTTACCATGTGGAGTGGAGAGTTTCTTCGCAATGAAGATTTTAGTTGTGAAAGTGAAGAATCGGACTGTCTGCAAATACCTATGTCAACCATATGTTGGAATTCGGTTTTAGCAATTTTGTGACGCGTTGCGTCGTGGTCTGCCGAACGGTAGTTGACCTTCTGTTTCAATGTGATGCACAACATTGTGTTTTACAGGGAGAAAATAACTGGTGGGTTGTGTTAATGTTGGAAATTTAGTTAATAATTTGGTAAATTTGTTAGTACAGGAATATTGCTTGATAGATAGCGACATTTTATTAGTTGCTAATGGAATGTCGGCATCTGTTAAAGGGGAAACGTGGAGTAGGGTTTTTGGATCGACCAATCGTTTCTGCTTCACGTCAAGCAGCAGGCCAAATTTATGGAGGAAATCCGCACCAATTATAGGGTGTTGCACAGCACCAACTATAAAAGGATGAGTAAAGTTTCTTCGCAGGCCAAGATTTAGGTTTAGCAATTTTGAGCCGAATGTGTTGATTAATGATCCGTTAGCCGCTGTCAAATTTAAATCCTTTTTGGAGGATTTTTCGGTGCAAAATGTTTGCTTAGGTATAACCGATACATCTGCACCGGTGTCGATTAAAAAATTTTGTTTGGAGATATAGTCTTTTATAAATAATCGGCTTGACTGGTCGACCTGTGACTGTGCCGTTGCAGCCACAGGGTGTTCTAGTTTGGGGAACTTTGGGGAATTGTTCTATTTTTGTAAGTCTGTATTCTAAATTGTTGGTTGTATCAGTTTTATTTGTATCGTTTGAAAATTTATTAGAAAGGCTATTTATGGATGCTGAAGACGCCTCTGTCGCTTCAAAAATTTTGTCAGCGATCGTAATCAGTTCTTCTGTAGGTTTGTCGCCCACAGAAACTAAAGCGATGTTTAATGCCTGCGGTAGCCGACGTAACCATAATTTTTAAATTATCTCTTGATCGAACGTGCCACCAGCTGTTTGCTTAATGGAACGGAAGAGTGCTGATGGTTTTCGATCGCCAAGATCTACTCTTTCTAATAAATTTTCAAGTCTTTTACTCTCCGAGGCCGAATGTCGTGCAATAAGTGTCGATTTTAATAGTAAATATTTGTTATCAGTGGGTGGTTCTGCAATAACGTCGATTACTGATTCGCATGTTTCTGCAGGTAAAGCGGCGATAGTTAAGCAGTACTTGGTTTCGTCTTTCCTGATTTTGAAAACTGAAAATTGTGCTTCAGCTTGTATGAACCAAGTCGCTGGATTGCTAGGCCAAAATGAAGGTAATCGTACTTTAGTAAAATCGATTGCGTCAGTGTGTACAGTGCTGTCTCCGTCTTTTGTCGTGTGTCTGGTATTTGTGCTGCCTTCAGTCCTTGTGTGGTGTCCTGTCGTTTTTTCTTCTGTGTCAGACATTTTGTTTTTTAAACAATTGTGAATGTGTGTTATAAAACGAGGAGAAAAATAAAAAAATCGAAATTACAAAAAGGAAGTACCACAAGATGAGAGAAAGTTAAATTGTGCGAAAGTCAATGAAAATAAATTTTTAAAATACAGTATGATATAATTTAATTGCACTTGCGTAAATTAAAAAAAAATAAAATAAATGTAAATTGTAAATAGTTTTTTTTTTGTTTTTTAAATAAAATAAAAAGTATTTAAGGTAAATGTGATATATGTAAATAAAAGTATTTGAATAGTAATAGCACGTTTTGTACATGTATGTTTGTTTTATAAAAGAAATGTTGTAATAAATTTTATTCTTTAATAATATTTTAATGTTATTTAATTAATTTATTATATAATTCAAAAATATATATTTATATTTTTTATGTATTTTTTTTTGTAAAGCTTTATTTCGTTTTATTAAAATTTTAATATTTAAAAAAATTATAAAAATTGTTTCTACAGAAAAATTACTCTACCGTAAAATAAATGTAATTAAAAATGTTTTAGAACCAAAATGTTTGAGAACCATAGACTCTACTGTTTGAGAGAAAATGTTTGATAACAATAGTCTCTATATGTACAAATTTGAAAATTTTGTTATTAATAAAGAACAAAAAAAATTTTAAATTTTAACTTTTAAATACAATTTTTTTTGTTATATTTATAATAAATGTATATGTATTTTATTTTTAATATAAAACCTTTGATGATCTATTCGATGTATGTTGTTTTCTGTTTCTCTACATTTTCCATGGAATATTGAATGATGTTCATGTTCAAATGTTGAAATAAAATTATTTCGTGAAAATTATGAGAATCGGTGGAAAACTGTTGAAACGTGCGTTGAAAATTGTTGAAATAGTCATCAATTTCTTGTTGTACTATTGTGTTGTGGAACAGTTTTATGTTCTTTTATAACAAAACAATTTTATTAGGTTGTTCTATATTGAAACAACCAAAAGTTTTATATTCGCTGGTTTTAAGTTTTTTTTGTGTTTTTCTTTTACCAAAAAAAAAACAAAATATTTTAAATTTTAATATTTTATATTAATTTTTTTTTTTAATTTTTTTTTATGTTCAACTTTTTTTTTAAATATTTATATTAAAAAAACTACTCGGGGTCACCAATATGTGGGGGTTATTCCAGTAAAGAAAAACATCTTTTTGATTTTCAAAATAATCCACATTTTTAAATTTATTGTCCAAACTTAAGTTTAATATTATTTTATAATATTATATTATTTTAAATTTATTTGTCCAAACTTAAGTTTAATATTATTTATCATATAATTTAAAATATTTATTTAAGATTCTAATTTATTTATTTATCTTATGTTTTACTATTAAAATCATAATTTATTTATTATAATTTATTTATTCATTTTAATGTTTTTGCTATTTATTACAAATTATTTTATTTATTTAATATTTTATTTATTTATTTCAAAAACCTTTATTTTTATCAAAATTGTTTTATTTTAAAATCACGACTGTACTTTTTATTTTATTTTTAGACTGAATTTTTACTTAAATGACCGACTCTGACGACTATAAAAACTGAAGTGCAAATTTATAATAATAATTACTAATAATTACAATTCATTGTTTTAAAAAATTTGGTAATGGAATATTATCAAATTTCTGATTGGACAATTGATAAACAATCGAAAAGAGTAAAATAAGAAATACATCATGTGATGTTTATTGTATGGTTGTTGCAGTTAATATTTTTGTGGGGTTATTGTAATTAACAATTACGACCAAATGCCAACTGCCACAACCGCTACAGTTTTTTAAGTAACTAGAGCAATGCAATTTTATGTATTCCTATATTTTTTTTATTACGGTTAGGATCGTAAAATATTTTTAGTAAAGATCCTTTTTATCATTAATAATCATTTTAAAAAAATTTCTATCCGTTGGTCTTCATTTTATGACGATCAAGGAAAATATTATATTTCTAAGTAAATGATGTATTTTTTACTTTATTTTATGTTTGTATTAGAAAAGTAAGTGTATATAAACCTAAGAATTTTAATAAACGTTTTAGTTTTTAATCAGAACTCTATCCAAGCTATTTTGTGTTCTTGAAGAATTAGACCTGACCAACAGTAATCTAATTGTTCTCAAAAGATTCATTAGTTAGCTTCAATATCTAGTCTGATCACGGCTTGTGACACCAAGGAATTCCTAAAATTAAAAAAAAATGATAATTTATAAATAAAAAAAATAGATGATAAAAATACTTCCTCTGCGGTATGTCAAGTTTGTTATTGTTTTATTGTTTAATTCTGATCGTTCAGGTGATGGGGTTAGTTTTTGTAGGTTAGTTGTATTTTATCGTTAAGTTATAATTTGTGGTGTTGTACCCTAGATGTCGTGGTGTGGTGAAATTTTAATTTTTTTTTTAATTTAAAAAAACGAATGATGATCTTGATTTGACCCTGGGTCAAAGCAAGGGTATGATCAGATGATCGTAAAATAAATAAAATTGTGATAAAGTATCTAATTAACTAAAAATTGCTGTTTAAATATTAAAAAAAAAATCTCCAAGATAAAAATAAAAAAAAATAAACTTGAACAGAAGAAAAAAAAATTTGATACTTAAATGATGAAAATAAATATGAAAAGAAATTTAAAATTTAAAAAAAAAATAAGAATGAAATAAGTAAAATAAAATTATGGTGTCCAGCGCGATAGTTACGTTATCTAACATAACACATAATAAGGAAAATGTGACTTATATGTTGATAATAGAGAAACTAATGATTTAATGAATAAAATCAACATAAGAATTTAAAATGCTTAAAATGCATTAATTTGCATTTTGTTATATTTAAAATTAAAAATACAAAATCTTTATTTAAATTATGATTATCTCTAATTTTTACAATTTACTTTAATTGATATTTACTCAATAAATAAAATTTACTCAATACTCAATAAATAAATAATCATTTCAATTATAAAAGTATTTAATCATTTCAATAATCATTTTAATTATAAAAGTATTTACAATTGAAATGATGATCTTACACAAATTGAAATATAATAATTTAATTTAATTTGAGAAATTAATATTTAAACGGAAATGATCATATATATACATATAAATATATTCATATATAATAAGAATATATATATCTTATCTTATTTTTGTTTAATTTAATTCTTTTGTAAGAAGTTAAATGAAACTTAAAATCATAAATAAAATTTAGTCCTAAGACCACATTCATATAATATAAATCGACTCTGAAGAGATCGCTATTAATAATTTATTATAAAATTAAATTAAGTATTAATAAAATTATAAATAAAAATAAAATAATTTTGTTTTACTTATTAATAATATTTTTTTAAGAGAATTATTTAATATTATCAGATCTATAAATTTTAAATTAAATGAAATATACGAATATGACGATAATAAACCAACAAACTATAATCCTAATAACAATGATAAAAATCTAGTTGATATTGTAAAAGATATGTTAACGGGAAGTTACCGTACAAATATAAAAAATAATATGACTTTAAATGAAGTTTTCAATATTTTCAATGAGCTAGGTTTGTTAGACGAATGTGATGTCATTCATTGTAATTATAAAAAAATTAGTAGAGATTTACGTCAAAATAACAAACCTCGTATGGACTTTAAACGTTTAAATAATTTTACAAAAGGTTATAATAATTATCGTAATAATAATTCTTACAATAATCAATATAAAACATTTGGTCAACAACAAAATAATTTTAGAAATTTTTCGGGAAATTTTAGGCGATATGATAATAATAGAAAGGATATTAATTCAGTTAATAATAATAGGATAGGTCAAAATGTTAGACAACAGAGATCATTTAATAATGGAAATAAGTTTAACAATAGTGCAGGACAGTTTAGACAGGTACCAAATCATAATTCTAATAATGAAGTACCAATGGAAATTGAAAATATCCAACAAAGTGACGTAAATTTTACAAACGAGCCTCGCACAAAAACTTACCAATAATTACACTAACTATTAATAATACAAAAATAAATTGTTTAATCGATACAGGATCTGAAACTAGCATATTAAAACCAAATATTCTTACAAATTAATAAAATTATTACCCCAATTCCAATTGAATTTAATAAATTAGGTACTTTATCTTGGAAAGTAATGAACTTATCTGATCGTAAATATGATGCAATAATTGGACAGAATTTTTTAATTCCTTTAAAAGCAAAAATTGATTTGGGAAACAAATATATAGACGTAAATGGTAATAAAATTTCTTTTGACAAAAATGATCATTATTTTATATTAAATGAAATTTGTAATTTTGAAACAAGTAATATTAAAAATATAAACCTTGATCATATAAATTTCGAAGAAAAACAAAATACATTAAAAATTTTAAAACAATATAACGAATTAATTTATAAAGAAGGTGATAAATTAACGTCAACTTATGAAATACAACACGAAATACTTACAACAACAAATAATGCTATTTATTCTAAAATTTATCGTTATCCTTATATTCATGAACAGTGGATAATTTTAGACCGCAATAGGCTTTTCTATTGCAATCTTTTTCTTTCATATAATAAAATTAACTGGTTCAATTTAGGTAAAACAAAAGAGTTATTTTTATTATACACTTTATAATACAATAATTTAAAATTTCTACACAAACTGTCTGAACGAAATTATTTTCGTTTTAGTTTTTTACACAAGTATTACTTTTCCAAATTTAAAATAATTTAATTTTAATACACAAATTTTTATTTATTATTTTATTATTATACTGTCGATTTTACTTTAACAATTTTCTGAAAGTTTTTACTTTTACAAATTATTCTCTTCTCTGTATTACAAATGACAAAACTATTTCTTTATTACAACTGATTCTACAACACTATACAATTAATACAATTGTTACAACTTACAACAATCTTTTAAGAAGCTCTTAAATGGAATGAAAATGAATATTTTTAAAATCAAAAAAGTCAAAAATTAATTCTTACAAACTGTACTTGTTAAAATTAATAATTTTATTTCTCACATATCTCGTATAGCTAGTTTGAATCGCATCGACACGTTTATCTAAGGAATGTGCTATATCGGCATTATTACGTTACGAAAATTAATTTATGTTGAAATATATAGCAAATACATAAAAAGAATTATGAATTGTTGGATAAACGTAAATGCATGTATACAGTGATAATCAGCACACAATATCCATATTATAATGTGATATGCAATTTATCTTACAATGTGGATATGTTCTGTTCTATTATATAAAATTATAATTATGAATCTCACTGTATAACAATGCATGTATATATCAAACCGAATAACAAACTATATTAAAATATGGTATACGAGATGTATGAGAAAGAATTTTTTTTTTACATGTTTAGGTTTCTGAATATGCATTTAAATATACCATTAAGATTATTATATTACAAATATTCAGGAATTTGTACATACTCCCCCACGTTGAGGTTGCTAAGCTCGAACTAAATTCTCAATCGTGAACGTGAAATCGTCTGGATTTCGACATGTTATAACTGCTGCCTTCGGTGGACTTACCGCAATTGATTTGTTAACAGTCTGTCTTCGTGAGTTCTTATATTTTTTCTATCCAAAATATACAACACACACTATCGCTATACTCAAACCAATGTATATTGATGAATCTCATGGGAGCAAATTGATGAATCTCATGGGATTGCAACTCCTCAGGTTTAAACTCTCTGGCTTTAAGTGTATTTATTTGTTTTTGTACATCTTTAATATCGTCGAGTTGAACTAAATTAACCGCGTGCTTATATTCATAGTTATGAGATCTTGTTTCATTCAATAAATCACTTATATTTATTCATGGCCAAAATGATGATCTTAGTTGAGTCGAATATACGTTGTGCGATGATATTGTTAGTCCTTTGTGCTTTATGAGGCAATTGGCTTTGATCCTAAGTATACCAATACATTTCAATGTCCTAGATTCAACCAAATCCATGCATACTATGTTGATTGTAACTTCGTCAGCTAATGAAAAAATCCAATCATTTGGATTCAGAAGTTGTATCCACTCTGGCGATTCAATAAGCGATTCTGTCTTACAACTGCTTGATGCTGGTTGATGATTTAATAGTTCTATTTCACACTGATTAATCGTTGCACCTCTACTATACATAGGACGAGTCTGTTTGCATAGTAAATTGTTGACCTCCATCTTGACGCAAGCTGCAACTTCCAGTTCACCCATCGGATAGTACAAATCCCTATGAAGATTAACGATGAGATATGAAGTAGACACTTTAAATCGTATATATGCGGTTTCCAGCATATCAATTACTTCACGTTGTAGTTTCACAGCTTCAGTAATATTATTACTTCCTGACATAATATCATCAACATAGAAATCACGCTTCATAACCATTGATCCAATCGGGTATTTTTCTTGATTCTGGTCCGCTAGACTATGTAGACATTTTATCGCTAAATATGGTGCAGATGTTGTTCCGTATGTAACTGTTTTTAATTTGTAGCATTTCAGTTGAGTTTGAGGATTGTCCCGCCACAAGATGAGCTGAAAAATTGAATCTTTATCATTTATTAGAATTTGGCGATACATTTTTTCGATGTCTCCCGTAAAAACATATGTGTGCATTCGAAAACGTAGGAAGACATCAAATAAATCTTGTTGAATCTTTGGTCCACTATGCAGAATTTGATTGAGTGATATATTCTTCGATGTCTTACATGAAGCATCGTACACCACTCTTAATTTTGTTGTGCTGCTATCTGGTTTGAGAACGCAGTGATGTGGTATGAAGTAATGCTGGTCGTCTACTTCCTTCTCATTTAATTTCTTTATATGTCCTAGATTTTCATATTCCGACATAAATTGTACGTATTGTTTTTTCAACTCTTCATTTTTTATCAGTTTTCTTTCCAGGGCAAAAAATCTTCGATGAGCTATTTCCTTTGACGATCCTAAAACAGAGGGACTCTCTTTAAATGGTAATTTTACAACAAATCTTCCAGTTTTATCTCTAAATGTCGATTCGTTAAATATCTTCTCACATTGCTGTTCTGCAGGCGAGAAAGGGTTCTCGCTTTCTGGGATTTCATCCATTTCCCATAATTTTTGAATGTTCTGATCTATTGTATTTATTCCACAAAATTTACCTGGAAAGATTTGCTGACTATCAAGTTTACCTAATACCACCCATCCAAACACTGTGTTTTGAAGTGTTGGGCTACTTTTCCTTGGATCCAGATAAGCTTGTCAAACCATCATCAGTTCGCTGTAGAATTCAGCACCAATTAAAAGGTCACTTTCACGCGTTTTATTGAAGTTTGGATCTGCCAGAGGTAGATTAGATGGCGGTGACCAGTCCTTTCCATCTATTGTGTGACTGGGTTGATCTTCTACGATTTTGTCAATAGCAAAGACTTCAACTTCCCTTGAATAGTTCATGATTTTTAATTTAATTGTAATATTAATTCTTTTGTGTGTATTTTGTTTTGAACCGCCTATGCCAGTAATGTTTAATTCATCATGTTTGAATTTTAAGCGGTTTTGAACCGCCTATGCCAGTAATGTTTAATTCATCATGTTTGAAGTTTTACTAAATTTAGACGTAATGAGATTTATTTGGGATCCAGAGTCCAGTAACGCTCGGCATTCTACTGATTGGCCCCATTTATTGATGACTTGTACTATGGCTGTTGCCAAAAATACATGCGATGACATATTTGATCCGGATGCTGCAATTGTTGCGGCTGAATCAGATGAGTGGCCTGCGGAGTTCGATTGTTGAGTGCGTGGTTTGGATGACGATTTGTTTGTAAGTGTTTGTTGTTTATTATCGTTGCTATTCCCTTGTGAAAGAGCATCGTGTATAAGTGTGTTATGTCGCAGATTGCATGTTCTGCAAGGAACATTGTTGTGCTAAATGTCCAACTTTAAGGCAGTTCAAACACAGCTTCCATTCTTTGAGCTTAGGCAACCGGCCTGAAGGTGACAGTTGGAGAAATTTTGGACATCGGAAGATTTGGTGATTCTGTCGGCACAACTTGCAGTTCATTTGAGCTACAGTTAAAGAAGACTTTAGATTTGAGAACTTATTAATTGTCTTACCTGAAGTTTTCTCCTGCTGGTGTCGCCCTTTGAATCCAACTGCTTCCAGTGACTGAAACCTCAATTCCAAAAATTCCAGAAAATGCTGCAACTGCTGCGGTTCGGTTGGATTCTTTAGTGATTGTTCATAGAGAGTGTGGGTATTTATGTCCAACTTTCTCACCAAGAGATATAATAAGATAGGATCCCAGCTGCCCACTTGAATACCTTGACTTTTTAATCCCAGAATGCATTCAGTTGTAACATCATGTAGTGATTTAATGGCTGCAGCTGTCTCAACTTGACAATTTGACTGAGACAGCAACTTATTTAATAATGTATTAATTAATATTCTTTTATTGTTGTACCGATTTTCCACTAATTTCCATGCTGGTAAATAATTTTCGTTTGATACTGGTAAATGTTGTATTAATGATTTTGCTTCACCAGTTAGATTATTATTTAAATAAAACATTTTTTTCGGCATTGCTAATCGACGTATTATGAATCATTTGCGAATAGATATCATAAAATTGACTCCATTTGAGATAATCACCGTCAAATGTTGGTAAGGTGATTTTCGGTAATTTAACGTGGTTGTTACTCGCTATTTGAGTTGGAACTGTGAGTCCCTCCAGCCTCTGTGATAGTTCGATAATTGAATTGTGAACTTTTTCTTCAATTAAATAATAATTATCGATGGTATATCCCTCAAATTCTGATTCGGTAGTATTTAATTCCCAAATAGCAAGATGGTTGCTCATAATCTCATTCCAATAGCCATTAATTCTATCTACTTTTAATTGATAATAATGTTTGGAATAGTTTTGATTCCACGATTGTTCAATTTGTTGTATTAAATGCATCAGCGCTGATATTGTTGATTTTTGACGATTTATTAAACCTTGCAATTTCACTGTATTTGTATCTACATCACCATGATCAAAATTAATGGAAAAATTATTTATTTTTGTGCTTTCCTTTATTTGACCTTGATCTTGAGATTGTGGTTGTATTTTCTGCTGGGGTATGGCCTTGACATTTGATGCGCTTGGCATTGCTGATTGACTGCGCATTGTATTTATCAGAGTTTCCATTTTATTTTTGAGTTTTCCATACCCTTGCGTCACAAGATCATAATATTGTGAGGCAAAATATGGTTCTTCACCATATTGATCTTTCACTTTGAGTAGTATTTCATGATTTTGTCTAAACGGCACAAATAAATCCTCTAAATATTTTAATTTTTTTGTATAATTATCTACAGTTCTTCGCTCTTTAGGATCTTTACCAACGTTAATACTTAACGTTTCGATAGCCTTGCCTATCTCACTTTGATTGGTATAAATATCATCTATATTTGCCATTTTTTTTTTAAATATTATTCTAACACAATCTCAAATGTCGCACAAAAACTGATAATAAATAATTTGCAAATATTATAAAATCAAATACCTTGTTTTGAGCTAATCTCGTCGGGGCCTCCAAACTTTATGGATAATTTTAGACCGCAATAGGCTTTTCTATTACTATCTTTTTCTTTCATATAATAAAATTAACGGGTTCAATTTAGGTAAAACAAAAGAGTTATTTTTATTATACACTTTATAATACAATAATTTAAAATTTCTACACAAACTGTCTGAACGAAATTATTTTCGTTTTAGTTTTTTACACAAGTATTACTTTTCCAAATTTAAAATAATTTAATTTTAATACACAAATTTTTATTTATTATTTTATTATTATACTGTCGATTTTACTTTAACAATTTTCTGAAAGTTTTTACTTTTACAAATTATTCTCTTCTCTGTATTACAAATGACAAAACTATTTCTTTATTACAACTGATTCTACAACACTATACAATTAATACAATTGTTACAACTTACAACAATCTTTTAAGAAGCTCTTAAATGGAATGAAAATGAATATTTTTAAAATCAAAAAAGTCAAAAATTAATTCTTACAAACTGTACTTGTTAAAATTAATAATTTTATTTCTCACATATCTCGTATAGCTAGTTTGAATCGCATCGACACGTTTATCTAAGGAATGTGCTATATCGGCATTATTACGTTACGAAAATTAATTTATGTTGAAATATATAGCAAATACATAAAAAGAATTATGAATTGTTAGATAAACGTAAATGCATGTATACAGTGATAATCAGCACACAATATCCATATTATAATGTAATATGCAATTTATCTTACAATGTGGATATGTTCTGTTCTATTATATAAAATTATAATTATGAATCTCACTGTATAACAATGCATGTATATATCAAACCGAATAACAAACTATATTAAAATATGGTATACGAGATGTATGAGAAAGCATTTTTTTTTTACATGTTTAGGTTTCTGAATATACATTTAAATATACCATTAAGATTATTATATTACAAATATTCAGGAATTTGTACAAACAGGAAATCGAAAAACAAATCAAAGAAATGTTAGACCAAAATATAATAAAACATAGCAACTCTCCATATAACAGTCTGTTATAAAAGTTACCTTTTATAATTGTTTTCCTTTCAAATAAAACACTTTATTCAATTTTATTTTTTTTTATTTATATATAGAGTTTATTAAAAATTTAATTATTTATTAGTTTTTAGTTTAAGAATAGTGTTTAATTATTTATCAATTTCAAATTTTCTATTTAACATTTACTTATTTATTTTATGTTTATTTTATTATACTTCAATATGTTTATTTATTCTTAAATTATTTTAACTTATTGAATATTAAACTTAAAATATAAACTTTATTAATTTTATTTTTTCAATATTTATTTCAACTATTAATTCTTCAATAAGAATTTCAACTATTAACTAAATTTTAACAAAACTTTTACTTTTTCACTAGTAAACTTATTAATTTGATTATTTGGTGTCTTCTTGACACCCCAAAGTAGACTTAGTTTTGGTTACCAAAAAACAGCTATTTTATTTGGTTAAAGAGCTTTTTGGTTTTCCAAAATATCGCATAAAAGCACAATATTTTACTACAATAGATTTGGCAAAAGGATTCCACCAAATATTATTAAAACCAGAAGATAGAAAGAAAACAGCTTTCTCGACACCTTTTGGTCATTGTGAATATTTAAGGATGCCATTCGGGTTGGAAAACGCCCCTTCAACATTTCAGAGATTAATGAACTCTATATTAATACCCGGGGCACACCAAAATTGAAAACCTAAGTTTTCGCGAAAACTGGATCTAAAAACTTTTATAGCGACACACCAGAAATGGAGCGCGATTTCGTTTTCGAGTGTCAAATTATGAAAATTATTTATTTAAACAACTCTACGTAAAAACCAAAAAATTAAAAATAGTAATTATTTGTTTTTAATGTCAAATTTTGATTTAATTATATTTAAAATTATTTAATAAAATTTAGTTTTTCTTCTTTTTTTTAAAATTTTTCGATTTTTTTTTGATTTTTCACAAAAATTGCTACTTTTGTATGGAAACTTAGCTATGCAAAATTGTACAAAAACAATTTTTATTTAGGTATTTTTATATATACATATATAAATGTATAAGATAATATATATTTTTAGAATATTTAAAAAAAAATTTTTATATGTATGTATAATAATATATGTATATATTTGTTTATAAATAGTTTAATTAATATATTGTATTTTATTAGTATTTTGTACTTATTTTATTATTTATATATTTACGATATATTATAAGAATAATAATATGAAATTGAAATTTATTTTATTTTAATTTTAATATTATTGGCCCTAGGCGGAGTAACTAACATCTGCTCCTAACACACTAAGTCGCCAGCGGGAAAATCTGGAAATAGACATGCAACGAATTTGGTTAATGAATACACAACGATAAATAATAATAAGAACAGTCAGGAGCATAACGATCCGAAGAATGCTACCTCAGCCATATGTCCATTTGGTAGATCAGGTAGAATTGCTAGGTCGCCGCCGCAAGAAAAACCTCTTCAAAAGCAAAAAGCCGTAGCTTTACGTGCAAGCTCACGATCACGCTCGCAAGAAAATCAGTAGAACTCAAATAGAAGAAAAGTATTAATCGAGGAATTACAAAAAGCAAATAACAGAAATGAACGACTCAATGAAGTAGTTTCTAAAATGAGCGAACAAATAGATGAACTGAAAGCTGAAATGGCAATCTTGAAATCTAACAAAACCCAACATAGCAACGCTAACAAGAAAATGGAAATAACAGAAAAAGAAGTCACCATACATAAAACAATTATAAATGAGGAAAACGAGCATAATACAGCGGGACCGTTTGCTGAAACACAATGGATACTTCAAACTAGGAGACCAAACAAAAAAGGAGAGCTGAATCATCACCGGAAATACAAACGGTCAATAAAGTAATGAACACACAATCCATAGAAATTGCAAAAGAGGAGAAAATAGTTACGCAGCAGAAAGTGGGAAGGAACATCAAGCCTCCGCCAGTAATTATAAGTAACGTCAACGATTACCCACTTGTAAACGGAATCTTAAAGGAAGGTAAAATTAAATACAAAGTTAATATGTTAAATAACAGCCAGCTAAAAGTGAATGTGGAAACAGAGACAGAATACAGAGAACTAACGAAAACTATAAGTAACTCTAACGTTGAATGGCAATGGCACACATATGAAAACAAATTAACTAGACCGATAAAAGTAATGGTGAGAAATTTACATCCTACATGCAACCCAACAGATATTAAATTGGAGTTAGCAGAAAGAGGTTTCAAAATAATAGAGGTTATAAATAAATATAAAAAAGAGAGAAAAAATGGAGAAATAAACACAATAAAACTCCCATTATTTATGTTAACATTCGATAACACAGAAGATATCAAAAAAATATATGCAATTCAATTCATCCAGCACATGAAAATTAAGATTGAAGCAGTGAGAAATAGTAAAACAATACCGCAATGTAAAAGGTGTCAGAGATTTGGACACACTCAAAAATTCTGCCAAAGAGGGCCAATATGTGTAAAATGCGCAGGTAATCATTTAACAGCTCAATGCGTAAAAGACAAATCGACTAAACCAAAATGTGCGAATTGCCAAGAAGATCACCCTGCTAGCTACAGAGGATGCCCAATTGCTAAGGAACTACAGAGAAGAAGAAACACAACAAAGGAAACAACGAAGGAAACAGCTACAGAAACAGATAACAAAAAAGGAACTGTAACATTAAAAGTAACAAAAGGAATGCCATACGCCCAAGTTGCACGTATGAACATGGATAAAAAACAACCGGAAGAGCCAAAACAAAACACACAGGCAGATACAATAATAATACTAATGCTGCAAAATATGCAAAACAGGATGGATGAAATATCTACAAGACTAACCAAGCTAGAATCTGGACATGGAAAGTTATACACGCCAAGAAAAACGACATGACAAGGACAACATATAACAAGGAGTTACGAATAGCTACATGGAACGCCAATGGCATCAACAACAAAAAAACAGAACTGGAAACATTTTTTAAGGTACAAGATATAGACATATGTCTTATCTCTGAGACGCATTTACTAACAACAACAAGTACAAAGATAAGAGACTACAAGACATACAGAACAAACCACCCATACAATAGAGCTAGAGGCGGGTCTGCAATCTTAGGAAAGGACATTTATAAACATCATGAAGTTGGCCTCATGCAAACGGACGAACTACAACTTACAATAATAAAATTCGAATCCACCAAACAACACGTCAATATCGGCGCACTTTACTGTTCACCGGGAGGGAAAATAGAACAGCAAACTTTTGAAAGAGTAATCGGACTACTAGAAGGCAGATTTATCTTAGGTGGAGACTATAATGCTAAACACACGGACTGGGGGTCGAGAATAACTTTAACCAGAGGCAGAGAGCTTAGAAAAGCACTAACGAAGACTGGATGTAACTTCATCTCGACAGGAGAACCGACGTACTGGCCAACAGACAGAAACAAAAAACCGGACTTGTTAGATTTCTACATTTTTAAAAAGGTATCGGACAATTACATGACCATCGAAAACAATTACGACATGAACGCGGACCACTCGCCAGTAATCCTAAAGCTTACTGAGACAATTGTAAGAAAACTAAACAAGCCTACATTAACAAACAACACAACGGACTGGGAATCGTTTAGAATGGAAATTCAAAATAACGTAGACAATCGGTAACCCAGATAACTAGCAAGGCGCAAAGAAAGGAAGAAACTGAAGAATTTAACAAAATCATACAGATAGCGGCTTGGAATAACACATCACTACATGAGAAAATAAAGAAATGTACAAACTATCCTAGAGAAATAGTAGAAAGGATGAAGCAAAAAAGGATAGACAGAGATTATGGCAATACACAAGAGATCCTATGCACAAGACAACGTTGAACAATAGATGCCAACAAATAAAAAGAGCCATACAGAAATACAAAGAAGAGACAATAAACGAATACACGAGTAACCTAAAGGCCACCAAAGAAACAAATTACTCGTTATGGAAAGCAACCAAAAAGATAACAAGACCAATAGCACACCACGGACCAATCAAAAAACAGAACGGAACTTGGGCCAGAAATAACAAGGAAAGAGCAGAAACATTTGCAGATCATCTAGAGGAGATATTCAAACCAAACGATATTGAAACGCAAGAAGATATAGAGGATCATTATAAAACTGACGTTAGTGACATTCCTAGCATCAGCACAAGTGAAACAGAGCTAGTAATAAAATCATCAATCAAAGCTAGAAAAGCTCCTGGCTTTGATCTAATCACGGGAGAGATCTTTAAACACCTACCGCATGAAGGAATTTGCAAACTCACGCAAATCTTTAATGCGGTACTGAAGCTCAGATTTGTTCCTAGCTCATGGAAAGTAGCCGAAATCATCATGCTGCAATAGCCTGGAAAAGAACCAACGGAAGCAAAGTCATACAGACCTATTTCACTACTGCCGACAATATCAAAAGTTTTTGAGAAATTACTACTTCAAAGATTAAAACCAATAATCGAGAGTAAAGGAATCATACCGAAACATCAATTTGGATTTAGAGAAAAACATTGAACAACGGAACAAATCCATAGAATAACAACTATAATTGAAAAAGCGCTAGAAGAGAAGAAAATCTGCTCCACTATCTTTCTTAATGTGGCGCAGGCTTTTGACAAGGTCTGGCATGAGGGATTGATTCACAAGATGGTTCCAAAACAGATGTTTCCAAAACAGTACGTTGAACTTATCACATCATATCTAACGCAAAGGTTCTTTAGAATCAAGCATGACGATGAATATTCAACAATAAGACAAATAAAAGCAGGAGTACCTCAGGGTAGTATACTTGGCCCAATACTGTACTTAATATACACCAGTGATATACCGGACTTAGATAATGTGGAAATAGCTACATTTGCGGACGATACAGCGCTACTTGCGCTAGGTGACAACATAAACGAATCAACTAGCAACCTACAAGAAGCAAGCAACAGATTCGCGAGCTGGACCAAAAAATGGAAAATCAAACTGAATGAAATTAAATCGGTTCACGTTAACTTCACCAGCAGAAGAATTACGAGTACGCAAATGATAAGATTAAATGAAGTAAATATACCACATGAAAACTCAGCTAAGTACCTAGGAATGACATTGGACGCAAAACTAAAATGGAACGAACACATCAAAAAGAAAAAAATTGAAATGGACTTCAGACTTAGGGAGATGCTATGGCTCATAGGCCGATTTTCGAAACTTTCAATCCACTGCAAAGTGTTATTGTACAACCAGATGATTAAGCCTATGTGGCTTTATGGTATACAACTATGGGGTTGCGCCAAACAGACACACATCAACAAAATTCAGACGTTTCAAAACAAAGTATTGAGAAACATCGTCAATGCTCCGTGGTAGGTACGAAACAATGACATTATTAGAGATCTCAGGATTCCAAAAGTAGTAGATGAGGTTAAACGTTATGCAATAAAATACCAAGCTCGTCTTGGAAATCATGTAAACATAGAAGCACATAAGCTATTGGATAACTCTAA
Organism: Empis stercorea; assembly: GCA_949752835.1. Taxonomy (NCBI): domain Eukaryota; kingdom Metazoa; phylum Arthropoda; class Insecta; order Diptera; family Empididae; genus Empis; species Empis stercorea. Next base: position 37,014,147 of record OX457085.1, on the reverse strand, counting down.
CTGAACGAGACGACTGAATTTTCACCTTCTTCCGATAAAAAAAAAAAAAAAATTTAATATTTTTTTATTTTTTTTATATTTTTATTTACATAATAATTTATTTGTGTACAAAAAATCAAATTCTCTTTGTTAAATTTTATTTTAATTTGTAATATTTATTTTGTATATATTGAAAGTCAAATTTTAATTTAATATTTAATTGTATATAAATTTTTTCAGATTTTTTAATATGATTTAGGAAAATTGAAATTAAGGTTTTTATTTAAATTATTGGACAAAGGTAATTTTAGATTAGTATGTGGTGGGATATTAATAGAGTAAGTTTGTGGTGAAAAATTAATAGGTTCTAAATAATTAGGTTCGGGTTTAGGTTCTACTATGGGTTGGGATATATGCTGTATTTCAATTTTTCGATTTTTTGAGCTTTCGTTTTTGTTTTTACATAACCTTTTAAATATTTTATAAACACAAAATAAAATTATTATAACAAGTATATTTCCTATACCTCCTGTATGCCAATTTTTAATAAGGTCATTGTAATCTTCCGTCTCCGAGCGTTGACGCTCCCCTTCCAATTCGTCCCTGATTTCCTTGAGTCCCTTGCCAAGCTCTTTAAACTCTTCCGTCAATTTATTTATGTCCATTATTTCAATATGTTTTGTCCTGTTTTGTGTAAGGTTCATTTTTGGTAATATATGTACAAAATTGTTTAGAATTGTATCATTTGGTGGTGTCCATAGTGTAATTTTTGTCTCGTTAATCTGTTTTTTGTATACCTTTTGGTAGGGGATTTCCAAATGATTTACCGTAAATACGCAATCGTCAAGTAATGTTAATATGCCTACTCCATCTAATTTTGTCTTGTAGGTTGTTCGTTTGCAATAACTAGTCATTTCTTGTTCATTTTCCAAGAAAAACAACCACATATTTGGACTTGAAAGCGGCATCAAATGATTGTCAATTTCTTTTATTAACTTATATTGACAATGTTTCAATTCCGTTATTTCATTAGATTTGGTTTTATTTAAAAATATTTCGAAAATACATTTTTTTCTGGGGGTCGTAATAGTTTGGGTTGTTTTTTTTGATAAATGAACAAGTTTTCGCTTTTATCAGATTTTATTTGCTTACAGTCTGTTCTTAACTTCTTTTGTTAAGTGTAAAAAATGTCCGTCATTATTGTAAATAAGATAGTCGAATTCGATACTTAATAATGCATAATTTTTTTTTTTGCTTTAATTGGAACTGGATAAATTCTATTAATTTTAAACATTTCCGAATCCAACCAAGGGACGGTTATTCTTATACCCACTTGGCCATCTAAATGGGTAATATCTATTTTACTTATTTGGTTTATAATGGGTATTGATCCGAGTAACTCATTACTTGTCCCTTCGGTAATGTTATATAACAATTGTATTATCGTTTCAGAATCAAATACAGAGGGGTGTATTTTATGATTCTGAAGGGCATTTATTGCCTCACCCTGATCCGATAATACTAATTGGATTAGGTTGTATTTGGATTGTGCCATTAATACAATTTGGTCCATTTCCAATTCGTAGGTATTCGTATTTATACCTACCCCTAATGCACTATTTTCTATTCGAAAACGATCCTCTAGTAGTTCGTATTTCCTGTTTAGTTCAGTCATATGTGCCGTTAAATTTAATGAAGTCTCTTTTAAAAATTCAAAATTTGACGTTACTACCGCCGTGTTTTTGTCTAATATTTCTAGTCTTCGGTCGCTTCACAAAATTTTTAAGAAATTGCTAAGTATAATATATTTTGTAATATTTAAAAAAATTTTTTGTTTACAATTACTAAAATAATGTATAAAAGGTGATTTATTGATTTGTTATAATTATTATAAAAAAATGTCCGATAGTGAAAGTGAAGTTAGTTTGGCGACGACCGAGATTTTTATACATCCTAATAAGGAGAATATTCCTCCCCCTCCGAAGGATCCCCCTTTGAATACAACTTGGTGCATAAGACGTGTTTTTCGTGGAAAACACGAAAGGCTTAATTTACCGTAAGTTAAAATTTATAAGTCTATTAATTTATTTTCCTAATATACTATTTTATTTCAGGATATGATATATATATAATAAATTAAATTTGTTAGGGTAAAGCGTGCTATATACTTAATAAATCAAATTTTAAAATATATTTATTGTTTTTTTTTTATTTTATTTTACTTATTTTGACCACCTTTTCCCTTATTAAATTTTGCTTATTAGGCTTTTTTTTATCCTTAAGACTAAATTTTTATTATAATTGAATATTTGTCAGTATTGAATTATACTTCGCGTAGTGAAAGATAAAAATTATAGTAAAAATTAAAAGTTTAAAAGTGAAAAAAAAATTGTAAAATAAGTGAACATTTGTGTATAAAAATTTTATTATTGTGAAAATACTAAATTTATTAATTTAAATTTTTGATTAATAACTTGTTAAATATTATAACTATTATAACTTGTTAAATATTATAACTATATATAACTTGTTAAATATTATAACTATTAATTATTATATAAATAATAATTTTCTAAAACTGTTAATTTATTGTGGAAATATTGAATTTATTAATAATAACGTTATTAAATATTATATTTTTCCATCATTGTTAATTTAAAAAAAAAAAAAAAAAAAAATTTACTTTTAATAAACAAAATTACTAATTTATAAATTGTGAAAAGATTTGTGAAATGAAGTGAAATGAATGAAGTGAAGTGAAAGAAAAGATTTTTTTTTTAAGAAAAATTGATTAACTGTGGAAAATTTATTATTGGTATAAATTTGTTAAATATATACGCCTAATTACACAAAAGGAGAACATAATGGTTCAATTGTAAGTATAAAAAATATTTTGGCTGTATAATAATTTTTAAATATTAATAATATAACAATTCTTAAAGTTACTTATAATAATTCTTTTATTTTCAGAATTTCTATCAAAAAGTGCTATGTACGCTTGGTGCGTATCGATATTTCTGGTAAATTATATATTTATTTTATTTACTTAATTTTTTTGTTTGTTTTTTTTTTGTTTGTTTCAGATTACCCTATCTCCTCTTTTCAGGATCAATTTGTGGCATTTGTGGGTAGTCGAGCTAGGGGTAGTGGAAACGCTGTATCCACTAAACGAAAAAGGAAACCCCAATCTCGACTATGTGCTTTGTGTGGGTACCGAAGTCGTCATAAAGGCCATTTCAACCGACATCTTATGACGCACAACCCACGCAAATCATGGCAGTGCATTGTGTGCGAGCGGCCCTTTGGTCGCAAGGAACATCTTGTTTATCATTTTCATCATTTACATCCGGGGTCGCACTGCCCCACAAATTCCACAAATGGAGGAAATATCGGAAGTACTATAGTGATTTGGAATAGGTTAGTATGATTTATTTCCTATTTTAATCTTCTGATTTTATTTATATTCCTTTTTTTTCAGAAGTCTACCTTATTTATAATTGAAATAAAAAATGTAATGATAAAAATGTGTATTTTTTTAAAAAAAATTGTGTAATATTAAAAAATGAATTGTATTATATAAAAAATATATATATAGAGAAAAAATGTATGTAAACAAAATATCTATGTTATATTATATATGAATATTATAAATTGTATGTGTTTATATTATATTATATGTATAATCATAAAATTATATATGAATATGAAATTATAAGTTGTATTTCTTTATATTATATGTAAAAAATTATACTTGAAAGTAATTATGTGTGAATAATGTTATTGTTTTTTTGTTTATTATTTTTTTCACTTCCATATCGAACTAGCTGAGTAATTTTGTTGTTGGTAAAAAAAAATTTCAATTTGTGTGCAACCTGATACCCCTGGTTTTTTTGTGCATTCATTTTGTGTGTGTACATTTCTGATGTTTACTTTTTGAGTTGGTTCCTTATTAACTTTTTAAGTATTTATCCTAAAACTTCAAAACTGCCTCGAAACTTACCTCTCGGTTTTGTGCCGCCGCTACCTATTTCACCCTTTATTTAAAGTAAAATAAAAAAATAAATATAATTAGTAAATGAAATTTTTTAAAAAAATTAAAAAAACTTACTTCTCCTACATTTTCAGTGATATCGTATGATCCGTCAGCGTATGATCCGTTTTGGTTATTAGCCAATTGATTGTTCTGTTTCGTCTAATAAAATTATAATTAGAAAAAAAAATATATTTTAGTAAAAAAAACTTACTTTAACATCATTTCCTTCGTCTATTGTCTTCGCTTTTTTAGCATAATTAAAGCGAATCAGATGGTCCTTCTTTTCCATCTATTAATCAAAAATTATATTAAAAAATTATAATTGTAATTTATTAAAAAAACTTACCGATGACTGCTTGTTATAATAATTATTATTTGTCTGGTATAAAGAAACCTGCTCCGAAAAATTAAACAGGAAGGATATATTGCTATTTTTGTTAAAATTTATTGTTGGCACAGAATTACTGTGCACAGGAATCTGCTCTGAATAATAATAATTTAAAAATATAATAACTAAAATTATTGCTGTACTATGCATTTTTTTTATAGTTAGTTTTATTTTATTAAAATGTTAAAATGTTAATTATAAATTTATTAAAAGCACAAATTATTTTATTAATATTTATTAAAATCTCGAATTATATTATTAACTTTTATTAACTTTATAAATTAATTTTGTATCACTTTAAATAAATTAACTTAAAAAAACTGTTTAAAACACCAAAACTTTTTGAAAAAATAATAATTTGAACTGCTTTGTTTGATTACTATAGATCAAATGCACTCCGTTTTATGTATTTAAAACTAAAATTTCAATATTATGCAACAAAAAAAAAAATAAACATTTGCTGTAATCAGATATGTTTTTTTAAAAAAGTGCAAAGTTAAGTAAAAATGTAAAAAAAAAATTATAAAAATGCAAAGCAAAGGGTAAACTCCACTATTGCAAATTTGATAATTATATTTTTAGTTTAAATACATAAATACATTTTTGTTAGACAAAACAATAAAAATATTATTTTTCTAGATCATCTATTTTAATTTATGTTATAATATTATTTCTTAATAATCTATATAAAAAACAAAAGATTAACATATGTACATAAGTATATATATATATATATAAATATATATATATATCATTTCTGAAATAGTACTTTTTATATTACAATAACAAAAAATATAAGTACACGAATTTCCAAGCGCAATCGACTATCTTTGATAGCCAAATTGGTAGCGCGTCGGCATACAAATCGAAACTTGATGGTTCAAATCCACTTCAAAGCAACATTTTTTTTTAAATATACACAAATTTTTTGTTTTATGTATTTAAAACTAAAATTTTAATATTATGCAACAAAAAAATCATCATTTGTAATCAGATATTTTTTTCAAAAAAGTGCAAAGTTAAGTAAAAATGTAAAAATAAATATAAAAATGCAAACACAGGGTAAACAACACTATTGCAAATTTGATAATTATTTTTTTTTACTAGACAAAACAATAAAAATATTATTTTTCTAGATCATCTATTTTAATTTATGTTAAATATTATTTCTTAATAGCCTATATAAAAATAAAAAGATTAACATATATGTACATAAGTATATATATATATCATTTCTGAAATAGTACTTTTTATATTACAATAACTAAAAATATAAGTACACAAATTTCCAAGCGCGACCGACTATCTTTGATAGCCGAATTGGTAGCGCGTTGGGATACAAATCGAAGCTTGATGGTTCAAATCCACTTCAAAGCAACAATTTTTTTTTTTTAAATATATTTTTTTTTCAGAATATAAACAAATTTTTTATATTACCCACAGTATATTTACATATTTTTTTATTTTCATTCTCCGTTTTGTATTCGCATTCTTGACCAAACCGGTTTCCGTTGCTTATTATTATACAGACTTTATATCTGTATATAAAGAACATGTATTCGTTCCATGTTCTTTATATGTAGATTATATATCAAATATAAACCATGAATACAAAATAAGTTGATGTCTCAGCATGTAGAGCGCAGTCTTATTAAACTCAATGTCCCCAGTGCAATCCTCACAAAGCCACAACTTTTTTTTCATAATTAATTTTAACCTCACCCATACTTACGAAAACCAGTATACACAAGCCACACAAAATATACACTTAAGCCCCTTATCCATTTACACTTACAGGAAGTAGCAGAATACAGAACAGAGAAAGACAAAACTAACCATGCGTAACGGCATATACACAGGTGACAAAAGAGCCCGATGACCTAATTACCACGGCAGCACACGACAGACATTAAGAACAGCCATTAAAAACAACCACTAAGAGCAGCCACTAACACCAACCATTAAAACAGCCATTAGAAACAGCCAGCAGCCATTAGCCGCTAATAGCAGCCATTAAAAACAACGCCCATTAAAAACACCCATTAATCACACCATTAAAAAGCCATTAATTACACCCATTAATTACACCCATTAATTACACCATTAATTACACCATTAATGACACTATTAATTTTCACCACCCACGCAATTTGGTTCTCACGCTGAAGTGTCTCCAGTACTACTATTAGTATGGTGTATAGTTTTTTTTTTATATATGCTTTTTTATGCATTAACAATTTTTTTTTTATAAGATTCTTTGTTTAGGGGTCTTTTTTTTTTTTAAATAAAACTTCATTTTTTTTTTAAATACTTAGTTTAGGGGTCTCCTTTTTTTTAAAAAAGTGATAATGTAAAAAGCTAATAAATTAATTTTGTGTTAAATAATATGGTAGATTTGATTAGAGATACTTAATTCTAGTTAATATATTGAATTTATGAAGTCCATTTTTTAAGTCTATTATTATGGACTATTTTGGGTTTCCTACCCATTTTGATAGTGGAATTTACTTTGTCCGCTTTTATTACTTCATAAGGACCCAACCAAGGAACGCTTAGTTTGTGTAGCTTGGTTGGATTCATTATTAGTACTTGATCACCTACATTGAATTTTTCGTCTTTTTTAGTTTTATCATAATAATCCTTGGTTTTTATTTTGCCTTTACTTAAATTTTCCCTTACAGTTTGATGAATTTTTTGCATTCTATGCTTTAACGTTAAACAATAATCGTCGAAATTATATAATGGTTCCGGGGTCTTTTGTAAGTTACTAGGAAGTGGTTCACTAAATCCATGTAGAGCGTATAGTGGTGAAAATTTGCTCCCGCTGTGTGGTGTATGGTTATGTGCAAACACTGCTTCTGCTATCCAAGTGTCCCAGGTTTGTACATGTTCATTCACAAATATTTTCAAATATTCGACCAATGGCCCATGCCGCCTTTCCAACGAACCATTTGTTTGCGGATGGTACGCAGTAGTTTGTAATTTCCTAATGTGTAATAATTTACATAATTGTTGGAGCAATTTACCTGTAAAATTTGCACCTTGATCCGTTAATAATTCTTTGGGTATTATTGAGTATTTTAATATAATATTTCTATAAAAAGCTTCCGCTACCGTCGTTGCTTCGCCGTTTGGAATTGGTATTGCGTCAACAAATTTCGTTAAGTCGTCCTGAAATGTGAGTATATATTTGTTTCCATTTGTGGTCATTGGAAAAGGACCCACGATATCTAAATATACTCTTTTAAAGGGTTTTTCTGCTGTAGGTGTTATTACTAACGGCATTTTGGTTACTTTACCTCTTTTTATTTTTTGTTTGGCATTTAGGACATTTCTTAATATACTCGTAAATATCCGACAGCATATTTTTCCATTGTCTAATTTTTCTGTATGTTTTGGTTATTCCCGCGTGCCCTCCTAATGCTGAATCGTGGTATTCCTTTAATATCGTTCTAATTTCCTCTTTACCCTTCAGAATTATTTTGTTTGATATATCCGGTCCTATATCCTCCTCTTCCTCCTTTTTTTGTTTTTTAGATACTGACTTATTTAACTTCTTTATTTCTTTCCCTTCCGTTTCGACTTTATGTTCCTTTTCTGTTATTTCGTTTCCGATTTCCTTTTTCCTTGCACTAGCTCGAGTAATTGCGAATGTATTTTTTGTACCTTCGTTGCTATCGATTTCTCCTTCATCTTCTGGAATTCGACTTAGTACATCAGCGTTAGTGTTTAATTTACCTGGCTTGTACAAAATTTTGAAATTATATTCCGCTAAGCGTGTTTTCCATCTATTAATTTTTCCTTCGGGGTCTTTTTTACGATATTCACTTATTAGTGGTTTATGATCCGTAAAGACTGTAAATTCTTGTACTAGTAAGTAGCATCTAAAATTTTCACTGCCCAATAAACTCCTAACATTTCCTTGTCAATAGTAGCGTAATTTCGTTCTGTTTTGTTCAGTACCCTGCTAGCATATGCTATAGGCAGGTCTCTACCTACTTCGCCTTGCCATAATACCGACCCCAAAGCATGGCTGCTAGCGTCAGTGGTTCACAAAAATGGTTTAGTAAAGTTTGGATATTTCAGAATAGGTGGTGACGTCAGTAATTTCTTTATTTCTTCGAATGCCTTTTGTTGTGTGTTCGTCCATTGAAACTATTTATTTGTAGTTGCCATTTGATATAGGGGTTCTCCTTTTTCCGCTAACAATGGCATACTCGCACGATAATAATTTACCAATCCCAAAAAGGTGGTTTTTGGAATTCGGTGAGTTTAGTGGTTTTTGGAATTCGGTGAGTTGCTACACATTCCGTTTTTTCAGGATTTGGTAATATGCCTTCTGTTGTAATCCTATAACCTAAGTAAACAAGTTCCTTTTTTAAAAATTTGCATTTTTCAGGCTGAAGTTTCAAATTATTTTCCCTAAGTCTATTAAAAACAGCTCGAAGCTTTTCGTCGTGATCCCGTAGCGTTCTTCCATATATTACAATATCGTCTAAATAGACGAAACATTTGAACCCTTGTAATTCAATTAGTATATGGTTCATTAAGCGCTGGAAAGAAGCAGGTGCCCCTGGGAGACCAAACGGCATTCTTTTAAATTTATAATGTCCGAAAATTGTGTTAAAAGCCGTTTTTTCTCTATCCTCAGGATCAACTGCCACCTGGTGGTAGCCACTTGCTAAATCTTAAGTTAAGAAATATTTCCCACGTGGTTTTTTAACTTTTTCTTTGACTTTTGGTGTGGTTTGGGGGTTATTTTTTAGGGGTTTTATTTTAAAATTTTGAATAGGGGTCAACTTTAATTTTACGTTTTCAATTTCTACATTTTCCGTGTTAATGTTAACTACACAAACAGTTACAATATTATTTTTACTTTTTACCAAACAATTTCCTTTTCACAAAAGAATTCTCCCTCTTCCGTTGTAGGGAGACTAATTGCTTTTTCCATGCGTGCCGGTATTATAATTTTAGATGATTTTATTATTCCATTGTTTCCCGTATTTTCACATTTTACATTATTAGATTCAAATTGTTTTATATATTTCTCCGTTGGCACTTCTTCAATTTTATCCTCCATTGCATGATCAATATTATCCGTTTAAATTTCTTCTTCTATAACACTTTTATTTAAATCAATTACTTCATTTTTTATTAAACATTCTTCATTAATATTTTCATCATTCACCATTTTCTCTCCTTCTACGTCATAATTAACTTCATTATTTACTATTTTATCTCCTTCTACGTCATAATTATTATTATATTTCTTATTATTAACTTCATCATTTACCTCAATAACTTCTGTATTAACTACAATAATATCCTCCGCTCCTAAATTTACCCTCACAGGAACCTAAAGTGGAGCTCACATTTTTTATTGAACTTATTTGTATTTTATTATCTTTACATATTTGTGTTCCTTTTTTCAACGTTGAATTTTTTATTAAACTAACCTGAGCTCCTGTGTCTACTAATAACTTTACTTTGTCTGTTTTGGCTATATCTAAAGCCAATTGAACTATGGGCTCCTGTAAGGTGGTTGTTGTTCCCTCCGTATGGAATGAGCTGGGCTTTTTTAGTTCACTCCATTCTCGTTTCCCGAGACTAACGCCATTCAAGATTCATAAGATTGACGTGCTTCACAATTCAATATTTTGTGACCTTCCCTTGCACACCATTCGCAAGTGGTTTCTGTGTTGCTTACTGTTTAAACTCTTTGTGGGCCAGCGCCGTTATTCCCTGTGCGTGGTCTTAAACAATTAGCGGATTCGTGTCCGTTAATCCCGCAGTTGGTACAACGTTTTATTTCATTATTTGAGCGAAATTGCATTGTACAATCTCTACTTATGTGGCTTTGTTTACCACATTTGAAACATTTTATAAGAGGATTTGAATTATGTCCTCTGTTAGCGATATTTGTATTCCTAATATTATTATGATTATTATTATTACTATTATAATTAGATTGGTAGTTATTTCCGTTAAACATACTACCATTATTATTGTTCAATCTATTAGGGGTCTTATTATAGTTATTGAACGGGGTCTTATTGTTATTAAAATTATTATTATTATTATTTGAAAATTGCTTATAATTATTACTAAAATTGTTGTTGTTGTTGATATTTAGATTTCTACTTCCAGCGTTGAAATTATTGCGCATGTTATTATTGTGTTGCTGGTTTTTATTAAAGTTATTATTATTGCTAAAATTTCTCTGATTATTGCCATTACTAAATTTGTTTTTGTTGGGTTGTTCTGCTTGTAGTCCATTTTCATTTAATTTTTTCATCATCGTCGTAATTAATGTCAGCATTTGATCTCCTACGACTGTTTGGCTGTTATTCGAATTCACAATGCCTCCTAAATTTCGAGTTTCGTTCAGGTACTGTCGAGCTGCTCCTATAGAGACTCGTAAATTTTCCGGATTTTTGAATAGTAAATATTTTTTCAACTCTGCTGATCGCAGTCCTCCCAAAAATACTCTTTTCGTAGTTATTTCCATTTCATTTATGAGCGCTCTACCTTCGTTATGGTAGCGTTCATTTACTCTATTACGGTATGCCGCTAATTTTTCCGAAATTCGTTCTCCAAAAAGTTCTACTGTTTCCGTTTCATTTGGTACATTCCCATAATTTCCGATGCTAACGTAGCCATATCTTTGCTTTCTATAAAACGATTTCTTAAAATATCCTTATATTGATTAAAATTTTCCACATTGGCATATCTAAAAAGTGTGTTAGCTGCACCTGTTAATTTACTTGTGATTAGAATTCGTAATAATATTCCCTTTTGCTCCTCTCTCGTTAAGTCGTACGCTTGTTTAGCCAATTCTAAGAAATTATTTAATTCATTTTCGATATCTAATCCTACACCTGAAAATGTTGGAACGTGTACCAAGAATGTTTTAATATTTTTTTCAACCGGTAGGAGCGTTGGTTCCAAATGATAAGAGTTGTAATTAGTGAAATTTTCCGCGTTGTATTCATGTTGTACGGGTAACTGACGTGGTGGTGGAGGCGGAATAGGGGTCGAATTTCACCCTGACGGTCCTGGCCTATTCATTGTTCTGTTACTAAAGAAATGGGGGTCATTTATTGGATTCATTTCGTTAGATTTTTTAATATTTAAACTTCTTCTTTCCGTTTTAGTAATAATCACTTTATTTTTCCTTGCTTTTCTATGTCTTCTTATTGGACAAATCCTTTTCCTGTTTTCCGACACTCTATCTTCCTGCACTTGGTGAAAAAAATCAGAAAAATTGTTTTTATTTAATACTTCTAAATTTGGTTCTTCTTCTATATTTTCGATGTTTGTTTTAGTTTTTTCGTCCGAATGTTCAAATTCCGGACTTGAATTTAGAAATGAAAAGGTAGAAATTCGCTTCGAAAATTTTAAAATAGATTGCGCTAAAGTTGGGGTTTTTGATTTTTGCGACATTAGTTTCCTTATAAAAAAAATTACAACAACAACAATGTATATATGCCCTTTTTTATATATATTATGATTTAGGAGTCATAATTTTATTAAATTTCAGTAAAAAGTGAAAAAAAAATTTTGTATACTTATTTTTTAGGGGTAGAATTGTTTATTCTGAAAAAAAAATTTTAAGCTCGAAAAATTGTGTTTGTATTTTTCCTAAAAATTATTTTTTTAACGAAAATCATTCCAATTTAATAAATTTATTTAAAATAAAATACTCATTTTTATTTATTTTATTTTTATTCTTGAATATATGCAATAAATAAAAATTTTTCGACATAAAAAAAATATAAATTCCCTAACTCCTAAAATTATGCAATAAAATTTTTATTAAAAAAAAAATTTGTTAATAAATTTTCATAATATGAATGCTTTTACAAAAAAAACGCGTTTTGTTCTAATGAAACTTACGTACGTCATTTAAAATATTAATATCAATTAAGTTGACAACAATATTTTATATAAAAATGATCAAACGTATTTTGAAAATATATATATATATCCCTTTATATATATGTATATATAATTTTCGTCATTACGAACAAAAAAAATTAATGAAATTTTGATATAAAATGTAAATATAGGGTAACGAACAAAATTGTTGGTTAGTTAAACCAAATTTTATTAAAAATTTAACACTTTTGTTAAAATGTTTTTATTAAGCTTCTTTGTTTTTACACAGCCCTGTGTCAACTTAGTGCAAAATTTTATTCTGTACTTTCTTTACACAGTTTTGTGTCAAATTAAAGCAACTTAAACCTTACTCCGTAATTGGTTTTGCTACCCTATTTTATATTCGAATTTAACTTTAGCTGTGTTTTTTTATTCATACTCTGTACTATAAGAGTAGAGTATCTGTACGGTTGTTGTTGTAGCTACTCTACATAATTATCCAGTACAACATGTAGAGTAAAAGGGAAAATAATGGGAAATTATTAAATTTTAATATGGCAACTATAAATTTGACAAGAAGATACTTCATTTCGTATATTTGAATTATGAAAATTTGAATTTTAAAAAATATTAACAAAGTGGGCAAAATTTTTTCAATCAATTCTAAATCATATTTTCCCCTTGCACTACATCGTTTTTTTATTCCTTTTATATCGAGTAGTACAGAGTAGGAATAAAAAAACACAGCTTTTATAAATACACTTCTATGTATTATATTTCACAAAAAAAAATCTTAATATAAACTTATTACAAATTGCGAAAAACGCACAATTTGCAATTTTAACTTAGAGAAATAAAAATTGCGCAAAAATAAAAAAAAATAATTTTATTTGATAGCAATGTATGTGTACCCAAAAAAAATTATTTATTATACTTATGAAAAGTATAAGCAATATGAAAACAATGAAACTAGGTTAAATATTAGGATAGGTTAAGGTATAAAAATTTATACACTTTTATATTGTTTTATGTGTACATATGGTATATGCATTCATTGTATTTTTTTTACTTGATCATTTTAGAATTTATTTATTTTTTCTTTATTGATTTTCTTTATTACAAACATTACATTTTAATTTAACTTTTTGACCATTTTTTTTTGATTATTTTTTATAAAATATTCTTTAAAATTTCCTAATTTAAACCAATTTTACTATTTATTATTGTCTTTCAATATTCTAATTTTCCAAAAAAATCAATTTTTAATTTAAACATATTTATTCTTTAAAAAAAATATTTTAAACAATTTTTCTTTTAATTTTTTACTTTTTTTGAATTGGACAAATTATTTTTTTCAATTTTAATCTAAACAATTTTAACAATTTACAATTTTTTAAATTTAATTTTATGATTGTCTATTTCCGATACTATTTTAATTTATTTTAGTATATATATTTCTTTTATATTTAATTTTTTACTATTTCGTTTTACCGAACACAGATTTTTTTTAAGATAGGAAACGTAGTTCCTATCCTGTCCGCAGCGCCAATGTTATAAAAGTTACCTTTTATAATTGTTTTCCTTTCAAATAAAACACTATTCAATTTTACTTTTTTTTATTTATATATAGAGTTTATTAAAAATTTAATTATTTATTAGTTTTTAGTTTAAGAATAGTGTTTAATTATTTATCAATTTCAAATTTTCTATTTAACATTTACTTATTTATTTTATGTTTATTTTATTATACTTCAATATGTTTATTTATTCTTAAATTATTTTAACTTATTGAATATTAAACTTAAAATATAAACTTTATTAATTTTACTTTTTCAATATTTATTTCAACTATTAATTCTTCAATAATAATTTCAACTATTAACTAAATTTTAACAAAACTTTTCCGTTTTCACTAGTAAACTTATTAATTTGATTATTTGGTGTCTTCTTGACACCCCAAAGTAGACTTAATTTTGGTTACCAAAAAACAGCTATTTTATTTGGTTGAAGAGCTTTTTGGTTTTCCAAAATATCGCATGCGATATTTTGGTTAGCCAATCAGTTCTTCATATTATTGTTCCAATTTTTATATTTAATTATTTTGTGAATTTAATCAATAAATTTAAATTTGCTGTTTTTTGGTTGCGAATTGAAGTACTGGGTGCTTCAATTCACAACAAGTCCTTTATGGATTGTTCCAAAAAACAAAGATAATTCGGGTGAGAAAAATGGTGTTTAGTTACTGATTACAGGAAACTGAATGAAGTGACAATTAGCGATAAATATCCAATCCCAAATATCGAAAGTATTCTTGACAAATTAGGAAAAGCACAATATTTTACTACAATAGATTTGGCAAAAGGATTCCACCAAATATTATTAAAACCAGAAGATAGAAAGAAAACAGCTTTCTTGACACCTTTTGGTCATTATGAATATTTAAGGATGCCATTCGGGTTGCAAAACGCCCCTTCAACATTTCAGAGATTAATGAACTCTATATTAATACCCGGGACACACCAAAATTGAAAACCTAAGTTTTCGCGAAAACTAGATCTAAAAACTTTTATAGTGACACACCAAAAATGGAGCGCAATTTCGTTTTCGAGTGTCAAATTATGAAAATTATTTATTTAAACAACTCTACGTAAAAACCAAAAAAATTAAAAATAGTAATTATTTGTTTTTAATGTCAAATTTTGATTTAATTAAATTAAAAATTATTTAATGAAATTTAATTTTTCTTCTTTTTTTTAAATTTTTCGAATTTTTTTTGATTTTTCACAAAAATTGCTACTTTTGTATGGAAACTTAGCTATGCCTACTTCAAAAATACATATCTTCTATTTTGCCATAGATGACGCTAAAATATATTTTCGCGAAAACCTTAAAAATTTGTAGGCTTCGTGTTGTCAATTTATTCCTGAAATTTGTACTAAAACCTTATGAATTTCCATTTTTGAACTTTGAAAACACGAAAACTTAGTTTTCGGTCCGGTGTGTCCCGGGTATAAGAGACCTCATTAACAAAATATGTGTATTTTATCTTGACGATATATTAATTTTCAGTACATCTTTAGAATAACACATTATTAGCATAAAAAAGGTATTTGATAGGCTTAGAAAAGCTGGTCTAAAAATTCGAAGTAATAAATGTAATTTCTTTAAAAAAGAAACAGAATTTTTGGGACATTTTCTAACACCAGATGGAATCAATCCCAATCCCAATGACATAAAAATAATTCAGGAACTCCCAAATAATTCAAAACAAATAAAACAATTTATCGGTATGAGTGGATATTAAGAAAATTCATTAAGGATTTTGCTAAAGTAGCTTATCCAATGACTAAATATCGAAAGAAAGGAATGACGTAAATAAAAATGTTCCTAATTATATTAGCGCTTTTGAAAAATTAAAAGATATTATAACCAATCATCCAATTTTAAAATATCCAGATTTTAATAAAAAATTTAAATTAGTGACAGATGCAAGCAATTTTGCAATAGGAGCAGTCCTAACACAGGATTGACATCCAATTTGCTTTGCGTCCAGAACTTTAAACGAACATGAAAAAAATTACTCCACAATAGATAAAGAACTGCCAGGTGTTGTATGGGGAACAAAGTATTTTAGACCATATTTATTCGGGAAAGAGTTTGATATACAAACCGAGCACCAACCAATTAAATGGCTACAAACAAAATACGCTGGGAAAGATATTAGTCCAAAGTTACAAAGATGGTTAATATCTCTGGGCGAATATAAGATGAAAATTGATTATATAAAAGAAAAAGATAATAAAATTGCAGACTTTTTAAGCAGAATAAATTCGGAGACAAATGAGATTAATGTATTAAGTAGAAGGTATATAAACGTTTTAGAAACTGAAAATTTGAGTTTAGATTTAAACGACCTTTTTTGCGATAACAATGATAATAATAAAGAATTAAATGTCTTAAACGAATCTGTAACGCTATCAAATTAATGATATGTTAGCTGAAGATAAGTTCGGAGGAGTTGTGTTCCGAAGCTGAGAGCGTTGGGCGCCAGGTCTGAGTGACCTAGCTACAATCACTAAAAATGAACAAGACCAGAAATAAATTTTTTTACCAAAAATGTGCTGAGCCGGCAACAACGCAAAGCAACGCAAAGCAAATTGGATGTCATTTCCTCCTATTGTTGCCGGCTCAGCACAGTCTGTGGGGTGTGGGTCGACCAATGATCCTACTAACTACCATATTGTCTTAAAATGCAAGTCTTCAATCCAACTCACCTGTTACATAATAACAAGTCGAATGGATCGAAGAGCCACACGAGAGGAACATCCTGACCACGCTGGTTCACATACTATAAGGCCTCTTCGCCAGCCATGTTCACAAAAAAAAAGGTACCAAAAATAAAAAAAAAAACAACCAAAACACGTCTAGCACCAAAAAACAAATACATCCAACGATGAAAAAAACTATGGCACTAGATAGAAAATAAATAAATAATACACAACACCGATATTTTAAATTTATAAATTTACAAACATTTTTATTTATATTTTTAATATTAAAAAAAAAATTTCCTTTTTAAATTAAATAATTTTGAACAATAAACAAAGGCTAAATGACATCTTGATCAAAGTCATTTTTTTTTTCATGATGCATTAATATATATATATATATCTAAACTTCGTGGCACTGTCTTGCCATATCAATAAATAAAAACAAACCCAGTGGTTAGGTTGCCGCTCCAGACATGTCAGGATCAGCCAGACGAAACCCCTGAAAACGCGACTACAACTGGTACCCAAAAATTTTATTTTTTTATATATATATTTATACAACAACCAAAAAGGAATAAATAATTACAAAAAAAACTACTCTATCCAATATAATTATTAACAAAAAAAAATCAAGAATCAATACAAAAAAAAATATATGAAAAACAAAAAAAAAATAGGAATTTTTTTTTTCTTTTTAAAAAAAACTGAACAATAAAAAAAATTAAGTTTATTTTAAAAAAAAAAAAAAAACCTTAAAAAAAACGATTAACAAAAAAAAACTGACAACTACTTTTTTAAGCCTGTGTCGAGCGCGACCGTCGATCCACACATTAATCCCCGAATGTTGACTTTTTCCGACACATCATCCCATATTTTATTCGGTCGGAAAAAATCAACTCACCACCACCACAGCTACATCTAGTACTACCATCACTATTATTTGACGAAACAACACCAACATACAGAAATAAAATTTTGACAATTCACAAGAAGAAGACACAAAACAAAAAAATAAAGCACATTATGGCCGACGATATGTGGCAGGTAAACTTGTTTCGTTTTTATTTTCTTTTTCTTGTAACTATATTTTAATTTTCTTTTATTTTTTTAGGTGTTTCGTTAATGGAAAAGTTTGGGGTGTCATAAAACAGGCTTGATTCTGAGGCATTCCCACCAGAACAAGTCTGAACCCACCCAAGATTATTGATGGTGTATCTATGCTGTTTTAGGTAGCAAGGTAATATAAACAATTTTTTTTTTTTTTTTTTTTTTTTCCAAAATTTTGATTAAAACTATTCCAATCCCCAATAATTTAAACCTAACCTAATAATAAATTAAAAATTAAGTGTATAATAACCAACTCACTATAACTAACAAATTAAATAACAACTAAGTGTATATAAACAACAAAAATTTAACGCTACTAAATAAATAACACTAAGAGAAAAAAAAATTATGACTAAAAAAAACTACCTAATAATAAATAATCATAATCTAACTAACACTTAATTGTAAATAAAACTATCACTAAACCTAAAACTCAATATAATAATAAATAACAAAAAAAACTTAAAATATCACAGGTGTTAATGAAATATACAAAAATTTTTTTTCATTTTAGCTCAACGTGGGGCTGTCCCATACCCTGAGATAAGCCGGGCCTTACTTTTTTAAATCTTTGGCCTGAAGAATTGATTTTTTTCCAGTGACGTCGTCTTCCACCTCGAAACACACGTGGCCTTTGGTTGAAATAATTGTACATTTTTGCCACGGCTTCAAAAATTTTGCCGATAGCTTCTTTTGTTGGTCACTCAGACCATGCATTCGTCTAAAAACGATATCACCAGGTACGAATTTTATTGGTCTTGTACGCAGATTATATTTTTTCTCATATTTTTTTTCTGTTTTTTTCAGGTTTTGTATAACTGCGTCATGTACCCTTCTGCGTCGATGGTCGTCATTCTCAATGGCAACTTCTTCTTGAAGAGCGTTTAATTTTCGGAGCAGCTCATATGACGAACCATCAGTCACCATGTGATAACCAAAGGTTAAATAGAATGGCGAAAATCACGTGGCGTCGTGCACCACATTTCGAAGGGCACACGCTATGTGACTCAAATTTTTGTCCCATTCTTTACGGTTATCACTCTTTATATAGGCTCTGATTGCGGTGATAATATTTCTATTTACTCGTTCCGACGAGTTTGCCTGTGGATGGTAAGGTGCTGTAAATGTATGGGTTATATTGTATTCCGACATTAATTTTTTGAACTCTTTAGATATTAACTGGACTCCATTATCCGATAACACCACTTCTGGTATGCCGAATAGGTGGAATACATCGGATTCCAGGAATTTTAAAATTGGACCAGTCGTTGCCTGCCGCAAAGGTTTTAATAATACAAATTTACTAAACTGGTCTAATACTATTAATATGATGGTGTTTCCATTTTTAGATCTCGGATACGGGCCTAATAAGTCAATATTGATGTTTTGCCACGGACGGACTGGTGGAGGTCGTATAACCATAGGTGTCCGCAGACAAATGTTCGCAGCTTTACATTCTTTACACGAATCGCAGTGCGCTATTTAAGTACTGATCGACTGGTTCATGTTTGGCCAATAATAATATCGTTTAATTTTCTCCGTAGTTTTCTCAACACCCGAATGAGCCTCGATGGGATCATCATGAAAATGCCGAATGATCTTGTCGCGGAGAGCGGACGGAACCCACAGCTTCCAGACCGGAATATCTGTACGTGCCTCATTTTTTCGAAATCCACAACGTTTGAAAATAACTCCATTTTGGATTTTAATATCCGGAAATCTCGTAATATTTTCCTTAAAGGTGTCCACTTTCTCAAAATATTCCAGGTCTTGGAACGCGTCATCACTTCCGTCGATAATATTGTGCTGTCGTAGTTCCCCCTCAAGCTCGTCTACTTCGCCACGCGGCAAGCATCAGCCACAATATTATCGCTGCCTTTCCGGTGGACGATGATGAAATCATACCCCTGAAGTTTAAGGCTCCACCGCGCTAGTCTACCCGAAAGATCTTTTTGGGTTAATCAACCATTTCAGACTAGCATGGTCAGTGATGACGGTGAACTTGGCCCCCTCAATGTACGGTCGGAATTTTTTTTATCCCTACGACTGCCGCGAGGCATTCTAGTTCAGTGACGCTGTAATTTTTCTGTGCATTATTCAATTTCTGCGACATGAACGCAATCGGATGTTCATGTCCCTCGTCATCCGTCTGAAATAGAACGCCCCCGACTCCCGTCTTCGACGCGTCACATTGGACTGAACATTCTCGGTTGAAATCTGGGTTAACGAGAACTGGCGCTTGTGTGAGCGCCAACTTCGAGTCGATGAAAGCTGACTCTGCTTCTTCGTTCCATTTGTCCTGTGATTTTTAGTTCAGTAGATTGGTGATTGGGGTGGCCAGCTCTGCACAGTTTTTGATAAAGCGATTATACCAACCTGTCATGCCGAGAAATCTTCTAATTTGTCGGACCGATTTAGGACGTGGAAAGTCATTGATTGCGACGATTTTTTCGGGATCAGTTTTTATCCCCTCGCTGTCGATGATATGGCCTAAATATTTGGTTTGCTTCTGCCAAAAACGACTTTTTTCGATATTGATGGTTAGTCCAGCTTCCTTCAAACACTTTGCTGTTTTGCCCAAGAGCAACATATGGGTGTCAAAGTCCTCCGAGAGGATCAGCAGATCATCAAGGTAGACAAAGACATCCTCATGAAGCTCATACGGGATTACTTTGTCCATCAGCTTACATAGTGTTTTCGAGGAGTTGGACAAACCGAAAGGCATTCTTTTAAATTGGAATAGGCCACGACCTGGCACTATGAATGCGGTCTTGTCTCGCGACTTTTCTTCGAGCTCGACTTGCCAGAAAGCCATTTTAAGGTCGAGGCTGGTATTAAATTTAGTTTTCTTAACCCTAATAAAATTTAATTTATATGCGGAAGTGGATACGCTTCACTCCTGGTGACGGCATTTAATTTTCTGGCATCTAGACAGAGTCTAACTGTGCCGTTCGATTTTTTTACTATAGCCAAGGGCGATGCCCATCCACTTCTGCTCTCTTCTATTATGTCCTCTTTCAATATTATATCTATTTCAGCATCTAAGATTTTCTGCATTGGGACGGACAAAGGATACGGACGGACTACGGACCTCGTGCTTCAACATCGATCTCGTGCTTCAACAGGCTAGTTTTACCTAAACCGGCCGCACTGTAGGATGGGAAGAGCTCGATTGTCTCCAGTAAGGTTTGTTTCTGATCGATCGTTAATTTATGCGTATTCTCATTATCTTTTTCTATCTCGTTTAATTCTAGGGATCTAAATGGAATGGCATTAAATGCATCCCAAAAATCCATTCCCAAAATAATGGATCTTTTGATGGACGGGATGAGGAAGAATTTAATATTTTTGGCAATATTATTAAATTGGATGTTTAAATGGACAAAGCCAAGCACCTTTTGTTTTGCCCCATCAGCAGTACTAATATCTGCCTCAAACGGGGTGTAAGGTAAGTCTAAATGACTCAATAATTCTTCCCCATCCCTACCCAAGCAACTTATGTTTGCTCCGCTATCGAGTAGAGCGAAGTGATTTTTATCTCCAATCTTTATTTTCATGAACGGACGGTTATCCCCATCCGGTCTTACATATGTTGCTTTCAATAAATTTTTTATTTCCCTACGTACGCTAAAATGTTTCTTAGTTATAATATCCCCCTTAATTCTACTACTAAATAATTGTCTATACTACTTACAGGACTTTTTTTGGAAACTAAACCTAACTTATAACTATCACCAGCCTTTAAAATGGAGGATTTGGACGAGGACGGAGAAATGGGTTCCTCCACGTTCCCATTTCTGCGTTGCCATTTCTCGAACGAATAGAATTTTTACATTTAGGACATCGGTTTACATAGGTGTTTTTGAACCCATACATATAACAAAAAATTTTCAATGGCCGAGGACAGTCACTAAAAGTATGCCCAATGTCATCACAGTTAAAACAGATAGTATATATATTTTTATTTTCAGGACGCTGTAAAATTTCGGACGGAATGGGACGAACAGACGAAGGTTGCTGAACAGAAAGGACTTCTACAGGATTTGTGGACGGAAAAACAGAAATCTTTGGTGTTATCACAGGTTTTTCAGTCTTGGCGGTGTCAGACATAGAATCAGGTACGTGCGAAATATTTTCGACCATATCATCGAGTTCCCCTATTTCCCTCCATTTCCTCTCCAATCTCTTGCACAATTTGTCCAGCTGATTTAGGGTTACTATGTTTTCCAAAATCAGTGTTTTTTTATAGCCTGGATACAAATTGTACAAGAGCCGGTTCAGAAAATCGTCATCTGATATTTCCTGTTTCAATCGCAATCGCAGACCCTCCATGTCCAACCTAAAATCAGAAAACTTCTCGCGCGATCTCTGCTTCCGAGCTTCCATCAATCTTTTAATATCACCATCTTCTTCACCTTCGTCGAATTCCTCCTTCATCGCCTTTTTCAGGAGAGACCAAGTTGTCTGTGCATCTCGCCTAATGAACTGCCAGTACCATGTGTCTGCCCTACCTTTCAAAAGTTGGTTTATGGACAGGACCAGACTCTCCACTGGATATTGGTCACCACGAGCTAACATTTCAATCCTGAAAATAAATTCCGGTAGCGGTAATCCTTTTCCCGAACCATCGAACTGTTGCTGGCGCTTGCGGCAGTGGCGTATGTGGTAAATCATACCGGACAGCTGTTGGTATTTGACGCTGGGGCTGTGGTACCGAAGGCGCACTTTGCTGCCTAGCGAGTAACTCCCGCAGTTCATAAATCTGCCGTTGTTGTTCCGCAATCACATTCGACATATCATGTACCCGACGATCCAATTCTGTAGGTAGCGGAGGTGGTTGCTGGTAAGTAAAATTATTATTATTGAACCCGTTGTGTATATATTGCTGAATCGATCTCTGATAATTATTTCGACCAGTATTATAATTGAGTTTTTTTCCAGGCGCATTTGGTGCTGCGATTCGTGAGGATCCAAACCGTTGGAAATACGGATCCGACCGTGGCGATGCGGTCCGTGGACCGAACGGACCTTGGCTGGGCATCACCACCGACGTCTGCCGGTTAGACGGTAAAGACCATGGACTTCCTACCGAAGCACCCGTATCCGGACGTGGTTCAGGTACTGATTATTATTATTATTATCGACTATCTTTTTAGGTACCGTTCCAGTTTCGGCAGGGACGGATTTTGCTAATGGAGCCAGTTCCGGAATTAATATACCGCCGGCACCATCCACGTTCTCTTCGTCACCAGGAACTAGTTCCGACATCCGACGTAAGGGCAAATGCTTTTATTTTCTCTAAACCTTCCTTTAATTCTATAATTAAACTCCTAACCAGACCTGAATATTTTTTTTCTACATTTTTTAGACGATTTAATCTATCCCACACATGGTATGATTTTGTAGTGGCGATAGCCAGCGCATCTCTGGATCGGAGATATTTGGCTTTGGCAAATTAGTTTTCTTCTTTATCTCCTGATCCAGTATTCTATTGAGGCGCGAATACTTTTCCATTGTGGTATCCGTAAGAACCAGTAGGTTCCGGATTCCTAATTCATAGGCCAACTCATGCTCCTCTAAAAAAACGGATCTATACAGTGTCTAAAGGTATCCATTATAATTTTATTTTCCTAATTAATTTTATTTTTCTAATAATATAATTGCTTATTTCAGCGGTGGTGATGACTACGACTATTCTATGACCTATTCTACAAATACTATTACTATAACTAATACTAACACTAATAATAAATAACACTAATAATTAATTATCAAAATAATAATTAACAAAAAAAAACTTTAATTAATAATATAGAAAACTCCTGTCTTATCATTCCTTCTTCAAGCTTCACTTCAAAAAAAAATATTTCAATACACAAAAAAACAAACACCTAATATTGCTAGGACATAATACAGACCACCGTATTATGTATCTAACTAACAATATTAGGTGTCAACAAATAAATAACAAAGGTCCGAAGCTGGAAATAAGGACTACCTCATTTACTAATCAACCTTGGACAATAAATAATGAACAAAGGACTGGTGGGAATTACCATGGACCACCAAGGTAATCAATCTACTACCAGTCGAAACAATTACACACGAATAAATATTTACAAAAAAATTTTTTTTTTAAGTTTCTTTTCCACAATGAAGCTGGCGGAAGGAATGAAAGCCAAAAGGGGATTTAAGGACGACAATATGGCAATCTCACCAACTCCATCCGAACCCATCTCCAGCAAAACAGTAGTCGATGGAGTTGCAAATTTTCGGGTGTACAACGTCACACCAACAAAAATAAATTTTAAATTTTCAACAAATTGAATACCAATTGTATCACAATTGGTACATCTTAAAGTCCCATACATTTGGGCGCCAATTGTAACACTATCAAATTATTGATATGTTAGCTGAAGATAAGTTCGGAGGAGTTGTGTTCGGAAGCTGAGAGCGTTGGGCGCCAGGTATGAGTGACCTAGCCACAATCACTAAAAATGAACAAGACCAGAAATAATTTTTTTTACCAAAAATAAAAAAACTACTTCTCTTTTTGTTTTACTCTCAGCCTCCAGGTTCATTGGGATTTCCTCCTATTGTTGCCGGCAGCACAGTCTGTGGGGTGTGGGTCGACCAATGATCCTTCTAATCACCATATTGTCTGAATAGGTAACTCTTCAATCCAACTCACCTGTTACATAATAACAAGTCGAATGGATCGAAGAGCTACACGAGAGGAACATCCTGACTACGCTGGTTCACATACTATAAGGCCTCTTAGCCAGCCATGTTCACAAAAAAAAATGGTACAAAAAAAAAACAACCAAAACACACATCTCACACCAAAAAAACAAATTCACTAGAAAATAAATAAATAATACACAACACCAATATTTTAAATTTATTTACAAATATTTTTATTTATATTTTTAATATTAAAAACAAAAATTTCCTTTTTAAATTAAATAATTTTGAACAATAAACAATATATATCTAAACTTCGTGGCACTGTCTTGCCATACCAATAAATAAAAACAAACATACCTTAATTTTTTTTTTCTACCCAGTGGTTAGGTTGCCGCTCCAGACATGTCAGGATCAGCCAGACGAAATCCCTGAAAACGCGACTACAACTGGTACTAAAAATTTTTATTTTTTTATATATATATTTATACAACAACCAAAAAGGAATAAATAATTACAAAACAAAACTACTCTACACAATATAATTATTAACAAAAAAAATCAAGAATCAATACAAAAAAAATATATGAAAAACAAAAAAAACACAGGAATTCCCCCACGACGACTCTGCTACTCGACAGGACTGCTGACGATAAACAATTCTGCAACACAGGACTCGACGCAGGAACACAGGATACACGAACAATCAGGAATACTATATTACGACGATTAGCTACACAACGACGACGATCATGCGCGCGCGCTGGACACTTCTAATTTTTATTTAATTTAAATTATATATTTTCCGGCTAATTTTTTCATGTAAATTTTTCCTTATCGGGGATATAAAGTTTTCGCGTACCATATATCAGACTTCAAAATAATTTTTTTTTCTTCGCTTACAACACTAAAACTATTCCACAATGATTTTTTTTTCTTAAGTTTTATTACCGATAAATTTTTGGTAATAATTTTGAATTTAGGTTCCTTTTTTTTCTTTTTATAAAAAACTGAACAAAAAAAAAATGAAATTTATTTTTTTTTCAAAAAAAAAAGCCTTAAAAAAACGATTAACAAAAAAAACTGACTACTACTTTTTTAAGCCGGTGTCCAGCGCGACCGTCGATCCAAACATTAATCCCCGAATGTTGACTTTTTCCGACACATCATCCCATTTTTTCCTGCCCTTCATTCGACCCCAGGTCAAATGAAGAGCATCTATTGTATTCGGTCGGAAAAAGTCAACTCACCACCACCACAGCGACATCTATTACTACCATCACTATTATTTGACGAAACAACACCAACATACAGAAATAAAATTTTGACAATTCACAAGAAGAAGACACAAAACAGAAAAATAAAGCACATTATGGCCGACGATATGTAGCAGGTAAACTTGTTTTGTTTTTATTTTCTTTTTCTTGTAACTATATTTTAATTTGCTTTTATTTTTTTAGGTGTTTCGTTAATGGAAAAGTTTGGGGTGTCACAAATCAGTAATAAATAAAACTGCTCATTCTCAAGAAGAGAATTTCGAAAATCATATACCAATATTAGAAACAATCGTTAATAGGTTTATAAAATTTTGAAATAAAACAGAAATAAAATTTTGACAATTCACAAGAAGAACCCACAAAACAAAAAAATAAAGCACATTATGGCCGACGAAATGTGGCAGGTAAACTTGTTTTGTTTTTATTTTCTTTTTCTTGTAACTATATTTTAATTTTCTTTTATTTTTTTAGGTGTTTCGTTAATGGAAAAGTTTGGGGTGTCACAAATCATTAATAAATGAAACTGCTCATTCTCAAGAAGAGAATTTCGAAAATCATATACCAATATTAGAAACAATCGTTAATAGATTTAAAAACCAAATAATATTAAAAGTATCCAACGAAAAAGATTTGAAAGTATTTTTAAAAATAGAAGAATTTTTGCCGATTTACAGGATATAGAAAATGAAAATGTTAACGAGATACTAAGAAGGTATATTTTAAAAGGGAAAGTAGGAATTTATTCTGAAGCAAATGATCGTGAATACAATAAGCTACAAAATGTTATCATTAAGCTTTATCCAAGAACTGGTAGTATAACATTTGTGAAATGTAGTTATTTAGCAACAGATTTTAAAGATGAAGAAAAATTAAAGAAAGAAATATCACTGTATCATAAAAATGAACTAGGACATTCAGGAATAATAGCAACTTATGAAGGTATTAAAAATAGGGTTTATAGTCCAGTATTA
The DNA here is from genome assembly GCA_949752835.1 of Empis stercorea. Lineage (NCBI taxonomy): Eukaryota > Metazoa > Arthropoda > Insecta > Diptera > Empididae > Empis > Empis stercorea. Next base: position 36,987,559 of record OX457085.1, on the reverse strand, counting down.
AAAATAACTGTTCATAAAATAATAAATAATTGTGACATTTGTGCAGCAGGTAAATATGATAGGAACCCAATTAGAAAAAAAATTATTTAACAGAAACTCCATCGACAATAAATGAAGTAATTCATGTTGATACTTACGATAATAGCAAACATTCTTTCATGGACAAATTTTCTAATACATGTAATAAGTTTTTATTTAGCAGATCGTAACAATCACACAATAATTGAAAAAGTTAGGCAGTTTTTAGCAATAAAAGGAAAAATAAAAAAAATTGTTTTTGATAATGAATTTAACACAAAAAATATTAGAGAATTTCTTACTAACGAAAATATTGAATACCATACGACAAAGCCAAACAGTCACACAGGTAATTCTGATATCGAACGTTTTCATAATACAATAACAGAACGAATTAGAACACTTAATCTTAATGAAAAATTATAAATTAAAATGCAAATGCTTAAAGAAGTTAGTTGTTATAATAATTCATTTCATTCAACTGTTAAAACAACTCCAATAGAAGTTCAGAACTTTAAAGTAGATCATAAAACTATACGCGAAAGATTAGAAATTACAAAAGCGCGGGTTATAAATAAACTAAATGAAAATAGAGAAAACTATAATGAAAAAACGGAAGAGGGATTCATCAAAAACTATAAAGCGGTTAGGCATAAAGAAGTACCCAAATTTCAAAAACATAAGCTTCACGGAATTCATGAAACAAATATTAGAAGGAGTTTTAAATTTTCAGGTAATGATAACAATAGGAATCATAATTCTAATGATTTCCCTCAGCCAACAAATGCTGAGAATTGAGAATCAGGTTATACTAAAATTCAGATGGATGAAGTGGAAATTGTTAATAATTTTGATATTATTCTAAATATAATTTATCCAAAGGAAATATTAATAATAATTGATAAATTAGAAGAAATTATAAACACACTCGAACCTGGTATTGATAAAGACATCGCAATTCACCAAATATTAAATATTAAAAATCAGATCAAAACAATAGTTCCACATGGATATAAGAGAGGATTAATAAATTTAGGAGGAACTGTTTTAAAATGGGTATTTGGAACTATGGACGACTATGACAGACATGATTGAAACAATATCAAAATTATTGATATGTTAGCTGAAGATAAGTTCGGAGGAGTTGTGAGGAGGAGTTGTGGTCTGAATGACCTAGCCACAATCACTACAATGAACCAGACCAGAAATAAATTTTTTACCAAAAATAAAAAAACTACTTCTCTTTTTGATTTACTCTCAGCCTCCAGGATCATTGGGATTTCCTCCTATTGTTGCCGGCAGCACAGTCTGTGGGGTGTGGGTCGACCAATGATCCTTCTAATCACCATATTGTCTGAATAGGTAACTCTTCAATCCAACTCACCTGTTACATAATAACAAGTCGAATGGATCGAAGAGCCACACGAGAGGAACATCCTGACTACGCTGGTTCACATAACTATAAAGCCTCTTCTAGCCAGCCATGATCAACAAAAAAAATATAGCACCAAAATCCTCAGAAAAACAAAAAATAAAATCTCGTACACAAAAAAAATAATTCTGTCTTTCACCCAACGATGCTTCACCAAAGGAAAAATTTACACTAAATAATAAATAAATATAAACACCAATATTTTAAATTTAGAATTTTAACAAAAATTTTATTTATATTTTTACATTTATATTAATGACTAAAAAAAATCAAAATAATAAGGAAACCATCCAATTCAATTCTATACATATTTGACATCTCCGAATAAGATTATTTTTTTTCGGAATAGATATATATATATATATATATATATATATATACATAAGTCCATATATAGTTGCCACTGCATTGCCAGCACAAAATTTAATAATTTAACAAAAACATACCTGTTACCAGTAGCTACGTGGCTACTCCGGACATGTCTGGAGCTCACGAACTCTGAAATCGCGACTATAATTTAAATATTTTTATATATATATATATCTTATTACAAAAGAAAAGCAATAAATAGTTACAAAATTGAAAAAACACTACTCTACACAATATAATTAATAACAAAAAAAAACCAAGATTTAATACAAAAAAAAATTTATAAAAAATAACAAAAACACAGGAATTCCCACGACGACCCTGCTACTCGACAGGACTGCCGACGATAACCAAATTCTGCAATACAGGACTCTCACTCAGGACTCGACGCAGGAACACAGGACACCAACAAACAGGGACAATATTTTTCGGCGACGATTAGCGAAGACGAATCGCGCGCGCTTGACACTTAATTATTATGCTCCGATTTAAAAAAAAATTTTGTACCTTTAGCCGGTACACAACTATATATATTTAATTATATTTTCAAATATTTTTCTTCACTCATAATTTTTTTTTCTGCTTCTTCTTTATTTTTAGGTTTTAACTGAATTTTTTTCTTTTTTTCGTGATAAATTTAAAATTATGGACGATATTTGGTTTTTCCTTCCAATTTTTTTTTATTCACTGCACTTCTAATTTTTTCCTTTCTAATGGTTTTCTATACAAAATTTGTTTTTTTTTTTCAAAATTTCTTTCTTTTTTTTTTAAATATTTTCTTTTTCTTTGATTTCCACTATTTTACATCCGACATTAATAAGTTCCTTTTCCAATTTTTAAATTACAAAAAAGACATATAAAAAAAAAATTTTTTCGATACAAAAATAAAATTACAACCAATTGTGTCCAGCGCGACCGTCGAAACCTGAATCCCGAATGTTGACTTTTTCCGACACATCATCCCACTTTTTTCTGCTCTTCATTCGACCCCGGGTTATTTTCATTTATAAATAATTTTTTGACCTCTTTAGATCTGAACTGGACTCCATTATCCGATAACACCACTTCTGGTATGCCGAGTAGGTGGAATACATCGGATTCCAGGAATTTTAAAATTGGACAAGTCGTTGCCTGCCGCAAAGGTTTTAATAATACAAATTTGCTAAACTGGTCTAATACTATTAATATGATGGTGTTTCCATTTTTAGATCTCGGATACGGGCCTAATAAGTCAATATTGATGTTTTGACACGGACGGACTGGTGGAGGTCGTATAACCATTGGTGGCCGCAGACACATGTTCGGAGCTTTACATTCTTTACACGAATTGCAGTGCGCTATTTAAGTACTGATCGACTGGTTCATGTTTGGCCAATAATAATATCGTTTAATTTTCTCCGTAGTTTTCTCAACACCCGAATGAGCCTCGATGGGATCATCATGAAAATGCCGAATGATCTTGTCGCGGAGAGCGGACGGAACCCACAGCTTCCAGACCGGAATATCTGTACGTGCCTCATTTTTTCGAAATCCACAATGTTTGAAAATAACTCCATTTTGGATTTTAATATCCGGAAATCTCGTTATATTTTCGTTAAAGGTGTCCACTTTCTCAAGATATTCCAGGTCTTGGAACGCGTCATCACTTCCGTCGATAATATTGTGCTGTCGTAGTTCCCCCTCAAGCTCGTCTACTTCGCCACGCGACAGAGCATCAGCCACAATATTATCGCTGCCTTTCCGGTGGACGATGTTGAAATCATACCCCTGAAGTTTAAGGCTACACCGCGCTAGTCTACCCGAAAGATCTTTTTGGTTCACCAACTTTTGGATTGTAATATCCGGAAATCTCGTTACATTTTCCTTAAAGGTGTCTAGTTTCTCAAGATATTCCAGGTCTTGGAACGCGTCATCACTTCCGTCGATAATATTGTGCTGTCGTAGTTCACCCTCAAGCTCGTCTACTTCGCCACGCGACAGAGCATCAGCCACAATATTATCGCTGCCTTCCGGTGGACGATGGTGAAATCATACCCCTGAAGTTTAAGGCTCCACCGCGCTAGTCTACCCGAAAGATCTTTTTGGTTCATCAACCATTTCAGACTAGCGTGGTCAGTGATGACGGTGAACTTGGCCCCCTCAATGTACGGTCGGAGTTTTATTTGGTTTTCTTCTGGCAAAAACGACTTTTTTCGATATTGATGGTTAGTCCAGCTTCCTTCAAACACTTTGATATTTTGCCCAAGAGCAACATATGGGTGTAAAGTTCTCCGAGAGGATCAGCAGATCATCAAGGTAGACAAAGACATCCTCATGAAGCTCATACGGGATTACTTTGTCCATCAGCTTACAAAGTGTTTTCGAGGAGTTGGACAAACCGAAAGGCATTCTTTTAAATTGGAATAGGCCACGACCTGGCACTATGAATGCGGTCTTGTCTCGCGACTTTTCTTCGAGCTCGACTTGCCAGAAAGCCATTTTAAGGTCGAGGCTGGTATTAAATTTAGTTTTCTTAACCCTAATAAAATTTAATTTATATGCGGAAGTGGATACGCATCACTCCTGGTGACGGCATTTAATTTTCTGGCATCTAGACAGAGTCTAACTGTGCCGTTCGATTTTTTTACTATAGCCAAGGGCGATGCCCATCCACTTCTGCTCTCTTCTATTATGTCCTCTTTCAATATTATATCTATTTCAGCATCTAAGATTTTCTGCATTGGGACGGACGGATTACGGACGGTTTAGCATCTCCCACATCGATCTCGTGCTTCAACAGGCTAGTTTTACCTAAACCGGCCGCACTGTAGGATGGGAAGAGATTGTCTCCAATAAGGTTTGTTTCTGATCGATCGTTAATTTATGCGTATTCTCATTATCTTTTTCTATCTCGTTTAATTCTAGGGATCTAAATGGAATGGCATTAAATGCATCCCAAAAATCCATTCCCAAAATAATGGATCTTTTGATAATTTGATAAAATAATTGTAATTCTAATTTGATAAAATAATTGTAAATAATTCTTTTGATAAAATAATTGTCTATACTACTTACAGGACTATTTTTGGAAACTAAACCTAACTTATAACTATCACCAGCCTTTAAAATGGAGGATTTTGACGAGGACGGAGAAATGGGTTCCTCCACGTTCCCATTTCTGCGTTGCCATTTCCCGAACGAATAGAATTTTTACATTTAGGACATCGGTTTACATAGGTGTTTTTGAACCCACACTTATAACAAAAAATTTTCAATGGCCGAGGACAGTCACTAAAAGTATGTCCAATGTCATCACAGTTAAAACAGATAGTATATATATTTTTATTTTCAGGACGCTGTAAAATTTCTGACGGAATGAGACGAACAGACGAAGGTTGTTGAACAGAAAGGACTTCTACAGGATTGGTGGACGGAAAAACAGAAATATTTGGTTTTATCACACGTGTTATCACAGGTTGTTCGGTCTTGGCGGTTTCAGGAATAAAATCAGGTACGTGCGTAATATTTTCGGCCATATCATCGAGTTAGCTTACATACGCTCTTCTTGAGCAAACTTGATCTTCAGCACATTCCCTTTTTCCTTCCATTTCCTCTCCAATCTCTTGCACAATTTGTCCAGCTGATTTAGGGTTACTGTTTTCCAAAATCAGTGCCTTTTTATAGCCTGGATACAAATTGTACAAGAGACGGTTCAGAAAATCGTCGTCTGAAATTTCCTGTTTCAATCGCAATCGCAGACCCTCCATGTCCAACCTAAAATCAGAAAACTTCTCGCGCGATCTCTGCTTCCGAGCTTCCATCAATCGTTTTATGTCACCATCTTATTCACGAATTCCTCCTTCATCGCCTTTTTCAGGAGAGACCAAGTTGTCTGTGGATCTCGCCTAATGAACTGCCAGTACCATGTGTCTGCCCTACCTTTCAAAAGTTGGTTTATGGACAGGACCAGACTCTCCACTGGATATTGGTCACCACGAAGAGCCACACGAGAGGAACATCCTGACTACGCTGGTTCACATAACTATAAAGCCTCTTCTAGCCAGCCATGATCAACAAAAAAAATATAGCACCAAAATCCTCAGAAAAACAAAAAAAAAAAATCTCGTACACAAAAAAAATAATTCTGTCTTTCACCCAACGATGCTTCACCAAAGGAAAAATTTACACTAAATAATAAATAAATAAATATAAACACCAATATTTTAAATTTAGAATTTTAACAAAAATTTTATTTATATTTTTACATTTGTATTAATGACTAAAAAAAATAAAAATAATAAGGAAACCATCCAATTCAATTCTATACATATTTGACATCTCCGAATAAGATTATTTTTTTTCGGAATAGATATATATATATATATATATATATATATAGGTCCATATATAGTTGCCACTGCATTGCCAGCACAAAATTTAATAATTTAACAAAAACATACCTGTTACCAGTAGCTACGTGGCTACTCCGGACATGTCTGGAGCTCACGAACTCTGAAATCGCGACTATAATTTAAATATTTTTATATATATATATATCTTATTACAAAGGAAAAGCAATAAATAGTTACAAAATTGAAAAAACACTACTCTACACAATATAATTAATAACAAAAAAAAACCAAGATTTAATACAAAAAAAAATTTATAAAAAATAACAAAAACACAGGAATTCCCACGACGACCCTGCTACTCGACAGGACTGCCGACGATAACCAAATTCTGCAATACAGGACTCTCACTCAGGACTCGACGCAGGAACACAGGACACCAACAAACAGGGACAATATTTTTCGGCGACGATTAGCGAAGACGAATCGCGCGCGCTTGACACTTAATTATTATGCTCCGATTTAAAAAAAAATTTTGTACCTTTAGCCGGTACACAACTATATATATTTAATTATATTTTCAAATATTTCTCTTCACTCATAATTTTTTTTTCTGCTTCTTCTTTATTTTTAGGTTTTAACTGAATTTTTTTCTTTTTTTCGTGATAAATTTAAAATTATGGACGATATTTGGTTTTTCCTTCCAATTTTTTTTTATTCACTGCACTTCTAATTTTTTCCTTTCTAATGGTTTTCTATACAAAATTTGTTTTTTTTTTCAAAATTTCTTTCTTTTTTTTTAAATATCTTCTTTTTCTTTGATTTCCACTATTTTACATCCGACATTAATAAGTTCTTTTTCCAATTTTTAAATTACAAAAAAGACATATAAAAAAAAAAATTTTTCGATACAAAAATAAAATTACAACCAATTGTGTCCAGCGCGACCGTCGAAACCTGAATCCCGAATGTTGACTTTTTCCGACACATCATCCCACTTTTTTCTGCTCTTCATTCGACCCCGGGTTATTTTCATTTATAAATAATTTTTTGAACTCTTTAGATCTGAACTGGACTCCATTATCCGATAACACCACTTCTGGTATGCCGAGTAGGTGGAATACATCGGATTCCAGGAATTTTAAAATTGGACCAGTCATTGCCTGCCGCAAAGGTTTTAATAATACAAATTTGCTAAACTGGTCTAATACTATTAATATGATGGTGTTTCCATTTTTAGATCTCGGATACGGGCCTAATAAGTCAATATTGATGTTTTGCCTCGGACGGACTGGTGGAGGTCGTATAACCATTGGTGGCCGCAGACACATGTTCGGAGCTTTACATTCTTTACACGAATCGCAGTGCGCTATTTAAGTACTGATCGACTGGTTCATGTTTGGCCAATAATAATATCGTTTAATTTTCTCCGTAGTTTTCTCAACACCCGAATGAGCCTCGATGGGATCATCATGAAAATGCCGAATGATCTTGTCGCGGAGAGCGGACGGAACCCACAGCTTCCAGACCGGAATATCTGTACGTGCCTCATTTTTTCGAAATCCACAACGTTTGAAAATAACTCCATTTTGGATTTTAATATCCGGAAATCTCGTTATATTTTCGTTAAAGGTGTCCACTTTCTCAAGATATTCCAGGTCTTGGAACGCGTCATCACTTCCGTCGATAATATTGTGCTGTCGTAGTTCACCCTCAAGCTCGTCTACTTCGCCACGCGACAGAGCATCAGCCACAATATTATCGCTGCCTTTCCGGTGGACGATGGTGAAATCATACCCCTGAAGTTTAAGGCTACACCGCGCTAGTCTACCCGAAAGATCTTTTTGGTTCACCAACTTTTGGATTGTAATATCCGGAAATCTCGTTACATTTTCCTTAAAGGTGTCTAGTTTCTCAAGATATTCCAGGTCTTGGAACGCGTCATCACTTCCGTCGATAATATTGTGCTGTCGTAGTTCACCCTCAAGCTCGTCTACTTCGCCACGCGACAGAGCATCAGCCGCAATATTATCGCTGCCTTCCGGTGGACGATGGTGAAATCATACCCCTGAAGTTTAAGGCTCCACCGCGCTAGTCTACCCGAAAGATCTTTTTGGTTCATCAACCATTTCAGACTAGCGTGGTCAGTGATGACGGTGAACTTGGCCCCCTCAATGTACGGTGGGAATTTTATTTGGTTTTCTTCTGGCAAAAACGACTTTTTTCGATATTGATGGTTAGTCCAGCTTCCTTCAAACACTTTGCTATTTTGCCCAAGAGCAACATATGGGTGTAAAGTTCTCCGAGAGGATCAGCAGATCATCAAGGTAGACAAAGACATCCTCATGAAGCTCATACGGGATTACTTTGTCCATCAGCTTACAAAGTGTTTTCGAGGAGTTGGACAAACCGAAAGGCATTCTTTTAAATTGGAATAGGCCACGACCTGGCACTATGAATGCGGTCTTGTCTCGCGACTTTTCTTCGAGCTCGACTTGCCAGAAAACCATTTTAAGGTCGAGGCTGGTATTAAATTTAGTTTTCTTAACCCTAATAAAATTTAATTTATATGCGGAAGTGGATACGCATCACTCCTGGTGACGGCATTTAATTTTCTGGCATCTAGACAGAGTCTAACTGTGCCGTTCGATTTTTTTACTATAGCCAAGGGCGATGCCCATCCACTTCTGCTCTCTTCTATTATGTCCTCTTTCAATATTATATCTATTTCAGCATCTAAGATTTTCTGCATTGGGACGGACAAAGGATACGGACGGACTACGGACGGTTTAGCATCTCCCACATCGATCTCGTCAACAGGCTAGTTTTACCTAAACCGGCCGCACTGTAGGATGGGAAGAGCTCGATTGTCTCCAGTAAGGTTTGTTTCTGATAGATCGTTAATTTATGCGTATTCTCATTATCTTTTTCTATCTCGTTTAATTCTAGGGATCTAAATGGAATGGCATTAAATGCATCCCAAAAATCCATTCCCAAAATAATGGATCTTTTGATGGACGGGATGAGGAAGAATTTAATATTTTTGGCAATATTATTAAATTGGATGTTTAAATGGACAAAGCCAAGCACCTTTTGTTTTGCCCCATCAGCAGTACTAATATCTGCCTCAAACGGGGTGTAAGGTAAGTCTAAATGACTCAATAATTCTTCCCCATCCCTACCCAAGCAACTTATGTTTGCTCCACTATCGAGTAGAGCGAAGTGATTTTTATCTCCAATCTTTATTTTCATTAACGGACGGTTATCCCCATCCGGTCTTACATATGTTGCTTTCAATAAATTTTTTATTTCCCTACGTACACTAAAATGTTTCTTAGTTCTAATATCCCCCTTAATTCTACTACTAAATAATTGTCTATACTACTTACAGGACTATTTTTGGAAACTAAACCTAACTTATAACTATCACCAGCCTTTAAAATGGAGGATTTGGACGAGGACGGAGAAATGGGTTCCTCCACGTTCCCATTTCTGCGTTGCCATTTCCCGAACGAATAGAATTTTTACATTTAGGACATCGGTTTACATAGGTGTTTTTGAACCCACACCTATAACAAAAAATTTTCAATGGCCGAGGACAGTCACTAAAAGTATGCCCAAGTTAATCACAGTTAAAACAGATAGTATATATATTTTTATTTTCAGGACGCTGTAAAATTTCGGACGGAATGGGACGAACAGACGAAGGTTGCTGAACAGAAAGGACTTCTACAGGATTTTTGGACGGAAAAACAGAAATCTTTGGTGTTATCACAGGTTTTTCAGTCTTGGCGGTGTCAGACATAGAATCAGGTACGTGCGAAATATTTTCGACCATATCATCGAGTTCCCCTATTTCCCTCCATTTCCTCTCCAATCTCTTGCACAATTTGTCCAGCTGATTTAGGGTTACTATGTTTTCCAAAATCAGTGTTTTTTTATAGCCTGGATTCAAATTGTACAAGAGCCGGTTCAGAAAATCGTCATCTGATATTTCCTGTTTCAATCGCAATTGCAGACCCTCCATGTCCAACCTAAAATCAGAAAACTTCTCGCGCGATCTCTGCTTCCGAGCTTCCATCAATCTTTTAATATCACCATCTTCTTCACCTTCGTCGAATTCCTCCTTCATCGCCTTTTTCAGGAGAGACCAAGTTGTCTGTGGATCTCGCCTAATGAACTGCCAGTACCATGTGTCTGCCCTACCTTTCAAAAGTTGGTTTATGGACAGGACCAGACTCTCCACTGGATATTGGTCACCACGAGCTAACATTTCTATCCTGAAAATAAATTCCGGTAGCGGTAATCCTTTTCCCGAACCATCGAACTGTTGCTGGCGCTTGCGGCAGTGGCGTATGTGGTAAATCATACCGGACAGCTGTTGGTATTTGACGCTGGGGCTGTGGTACTGAAGGCGCACTTTGCTGCCTAGCGAGTAACTCCCGCAGTTCATAAATCTGCCGTTGTTGTTCCGCAATCACATTCGACATATCATGTACCCGACGATCCAATTCTGTAGGTAGCGGAGGTGGTTGCTGGTAAGTAAAATTATTATTATTGAACCCGTTGTGTATTGCTGAATCGATCTCTGATAATTATTTCGACCAGTATTATAATTGAGTTTTTTTCCAGGCGCATTTGGTGCTGCGATTCGTGAGGATCCAAACCGTTGGAAATACGGATCCGACCGTGGCGATGCGGTCCGTGGACCGAACGGACCTTGGCTGGGCATCACCACCGACGTCTGCCGGTTAGACGGTAAAGACCATGGACTTCCTACCGAAGCACCCGTATCCGGACGTGGTTCAGGTACTGATTATTATTATTATTATCGACTATCTTTTTAGGTACCGTTCCAGTTTCGGCAGGGACGGATTTTGCTAATGGAGCCAGTTCCGGAATTAATATACCGCCGGCACCATCCCCGTTCTCTTCCTCACCAGGAACTAGTTCCGACATCCGACGTAAGGGCAAATGCTTTTATTTTCTCTAAACCTTCCTTTAATTCTATAATTAAACTCCTAACCAGACCTGAATATTTTTTTTCTACATTTTTTAGACGATTTAATCTATCCCACACATGGTATGATTTTGTAGTGGCGATAGCCAGCGCATCTCTGGATCGGAGATATTTGGCTTTGGCAAATTAGTTTTCTTCTTTATCTCCTGATCCAGTATTCTATTGAGGCGCGAATACTTTTCCATTGTGGTATCCGTAAGAACCAGTAGGTTCCGGATTCCTAATTCATAGGCCAACTCATGCTCCTCTAAAAAAACGGATCTATACAGTGTCTAAAGGTATCCATTATAATTTTATTTTCCTAATTAATTTTATTTTTCTAATAATATAATTGCTTATTTCAGCGGCGGTAATGACTACGACTATTCTATGACCTATTCTACAAATACTATTACTATAACTAATACTAACACTAATAATAAATAACACTAATAATTAATTATCAAAATAATAATTAACAAAAAAAAACTTTAATTAATAATATAGAAAACTCCTGTCTTATCATTCCTTCTCCAAGCTTCACTTCAAAAAAAAATATTTCAATACACAAAAAAACAAACACCTAATATTGCTAGGACATAATACAGACCACCGTATTATGTATCTAACTAACAATATTAGGTGTCAACAAATAAATAACAAAGGTCCGAAGCTGGAAATAAGGACTACCTCATTTACTAATCAACCTTGGACAATAAATAATGAACAAAGGACTGGTAGGAATTACCATGGACCACCAAGGTAATCAATCTACTACCAGTCGAAACAATTACACACGAATAAATATTTACAAAAAAATTTTTTTTTTAAGTTTCTTTTCCACAATGAAGCTGGCGGAAGGAATGAAAGCCAAAAGGGGATTTAAGGACGACAATATGGCAATCTCACCAACTCCATCCGAACCCATCTCCAGCAAAACAGTAGTCGATGGAGTTGCAAATTTTCGGGTGTACAACGTCACACCAACAAAAATAAATTTTAAATTTTCAACAAATTGAATACCAATTGTATCACAATTGGTGCATCTTAAAGTCCCATACATTTGGGCGCCAATTGTAACACTATCAAATTATTGATATGTTAGCTGAAGATAAGTTCGGAGGAGTTGTGTTCGGAAGCTGAGAGCGTTGGGCGCCAGGTATGAGTGACCTAGCCACAATCACTAAAAATGAACAAGACCAGAAATAATTTTTTTTACCAAAAATAAAAAAACTACTTCTCTTTTTGTTTTACTCTCAGCCTCCAGGTTCATTGGGATTTCCTCGTATTGTTGCCGGCAGCACAGTCTGTGGGGTGTGGGTCGACCAATGATCCTTCTAATCACCATATTGTCTGAATAGGTAACTCTTCAATCCAACTCACCTGTTACATAATAACAAGTCGAATGGATCGAAGAGCTACACGAGAGGAACATCCTGACTACGCTGGTTCACATACTATAAGGCCTCTTAGCCAGCCATGTTCACAAAAAAAAATGGTACAAAAATAAAAAAAAAACAACCAAAACACACATCTCACACCAAAAAAACAAATTCACTAGAAAATAAATAAATAATACACAACACCAATATTTTAAATTTATTTACAAATATTTTTATTTATATTTTTAATATTAAAAACAAAAATTTCCTTTTTAAATTAAATAATTTTGAACAATAAACAATATATATCTAAACTTCGTGGCACTGTCTTGCCATACCAATAAATAAAAACAAACATACCTTAATTTTTTTTTTCTACCCAGTGGTTAGGTTGCCGCTCCAGACATGTCAGGATCAGCCAGACGAAACCCCTGAAAACGCGACTACAACTGGTACTAAAAATTTTTATTTTTTTATATATATATTTATACAACAACCAAAAAGGAATAAATAATTACAAAACAAAACTACTCTACACAATATAATTATTAACAAAAAAAATCAAGAATCAATACAAAAAAAATATATGAAAAACAAAAAAAACACAGGAATTCCCCCACGACGACTCTGCTACTCGACAGGACTGCTGACGATAAACAATTCTGCAACACAGGACTCGACGCAGGAACACAGGATACACGAACAATCAGGAATACTATATTACGACGATTAGCTACACAACGACGACGATCATGCGCGCGCGCTGGACACTTCTAATTTTTATTTAATTTAAATTATATATTTTCCGGCTAATTTTTTCATGTAAATTTTTCCTTATCGGGGATATAAAGTTTTCGCGTACCATATATCAGACTTCAAAATAATTTTTTTTTCTTCGCTTACAACACTAAAACTATTCCACAATTATTATTTTTTTCTTAAGTTTTATTACCGATAAATTTTTGGTAATAATTTTGAATTTAGGTTCCTTTTTTTTCTTTTTATAAAAAACTGAACAAAAAAAAAATGAAATTTATTTTTTTTTCAAAAAAAAAAAAGCCTTAAAAAAACGATTAACAAAAAAAACTGACTACTACTTTTTTAAGCCGGTGTCCAGCGCGACCGTCGATCCAAACATTAATCCCCGAATGTTGACTTTTTCCGACACATCATCCCATTTTTTCCTGCCCTTCATTCGACCCCAGGTCAAATGAAGAGCATCTATTGTATTCGGTCGGAAAAAGTCAACTCACCACCACCACAGCGACATCTATTACTACCATCACTATTATTTGACGAAACAACACCAACATACAGAAATAAAATTTTGACAATTCACAAGAAGAAGACACAAAACAGAAAAATAAAGCACATTATGGCCGACGATATGTGGCAGGTGAACTTGTTTTGTTTTTATTTTCTTTTTCTTGTAACTATATTTTAATTTGCTTTTATTTTTTTAGGTGTTTCGTTAATGGAAAAGTTTGGGGTGTCACAAATCATTAATAAATAAAACTGCTCATTCTCAAGAAGAGAATTTCGAAAATCATATACCAATATTAGAAACAATCGTTAATAGGTTTATAAAATTTTGAAATAAAACAGAAATAAAATTTTGACAATTCACAAGAAGAAGACACAAAACAAAAAAATAAAGCACATTATGGCCGACGAAATGTGGCAGGTAAACTTGTTTTGTTTTTATTTTCTTTTTCTTGTAACTATATTTTAATTTTCTTTTATTTTTTTAGGTGTTTCGTTAATGGAAAAGTTTGGGGTGTCACAAATCATTAATAAATGAAACTGCTCATTCTCAAGAAGAGAATTTCGAAAATCATATACCAATATTAGAAACAATCGTTAATAGATTTAAAAACCAAATAATATTAAAAGTATCCAACGAAAAAGATTTGAAAGTATTTTTAAAAATAGAAGAATTTTTGCCGATTTACAGGATATAGAAAATGAAAATGTTAACGAGATACTAAGAAGGTATATTTTAAAAGGGAAAGTAGGAATTTATTCTGAAGCAAATGATCGTGAATACAATAAGCTACAAAATGTTATCATTAAGCTTTATGCAAGAACTGGTAGTATAACATTTGTGAAATGTAGTTATTTAGCAACAGATTTTAAAGATGAAGAAAAATTAAAGAAAGAAATATCACTGTATCATAAAAATGAACTAGGACATTCAGGAATAATAGCAACTTATGAAGGTATTAAAAATAGGGTTTATAGTCCAGTATTAAAAATAACTGTTCATAAAATAATAAATAATTGTGACATTTGTGCAGCAGGTAAATATGATAGGAACCCAATTAGAAAAAAAATTATTTAACAGAAACTCCATCGACAATAAATGAAGTAATTCATGTTGATACTTACGATAATAGCAAACATTCTTTCATGGACAAATTTTCTAAACATGTAATAAGTTTTTATTTAGCAGATCGTAACAATCACACAATAATTGAAAAAGTTAGGCAGTTTTTAGCAATAAAAGGAAAAATAAAAAAAATTGTTTTTGATAATGAATTTAACACAAAAAATATTAGAGAATTTCTTACTAACGAAAATATTGAATACCATACTACAAAGCCAAACAGTCACACAGGTAATTCTGATATCGAACGTTTTCATAATACAATAACAGAACGAATTAGAACACTTAATCTTAATGAAAAATTACAAATTAAAATGCAAATGCTTAAAGAAGTTAGTTGTTATAATAATTCATTTCATTCAACTATTAAAACAACTCCAATAGAAGTTCAGAACTTTAAAGTAGATCATAAAACTATACGCGAAAGATTAGAAATTACAAAAGCGCGGGTTATAAATAAACTAAATGAAAATAGAGAAAACTATAATGAAAAAACGGAAGAGGGATTCATCAAAAACTATAAAGCGGTTAGGCATAAAGAAGTACCCAAATTTCAAAAACATAAGCTTCACGGAATTCATGAAACAAATATTAGAAGGAGTTTTAAATTTTCAGGTAATGATAACAATAGGAATCATAATTCTAATGATTTCCCTCAGCCAACAAATGCTGAGAATTGAGAATCAGGTTATACTAAAATTCAGATGGATGAAGTGGAAATTGTTAATAATTTTGATATTATTCTAAATATAATTTATCCAAAGGAAATATTAATAATAATTGATAAATTAGAAGAAATTATAAACACACTCGAACCTGGTATTGATAAAGACATCGCAATTCACCAAATATTAAATATTAAAAATCAGATCAAAACAATAGTTCCACATGGATATAAGAGAGGATTAATAAATTTAGGAGGAACTGTTTTAAAATGGGTATTTGGAACTATGGACGACTATGACAGACATGATTGAAACAATATCAAAATTATTGATATGTTAGCTGAAGATAAGTTCGGAGGAGTTGTGAGGAGGAGTTGTGGTCTGAATGACCTAGCCACAATCACTACAATGAACCAGACCAGAAATAAATTTTTTACCAAAAATAAAAAAACTACTTCTCTTTTTGATTTACTCTCAGCCTCCAGGATCATTGGGATTTCCTCCTATTGTTGCCGGCAGCACAGTCTGTGGGGTGTGGGTCGACCAATGATCCTTCTAATCACCATATTGTCTGAATAGGTAACTCTTCAATCCAACTCACCTGTTACATAATAACAAGTCGAATGGATCGAAGAGCCACACGAGAGGAACATCCTGACTACGCTGGTTCACATAACTATAAAGCCTCTTCTAGCCAGCCATGATCAACAAAAAAAATATAGCACCAAAATCCTCAGAAAAACAAAAAAAAAATCTCGTACACAAAAAAAATAATTCTGTCTTTCACCCAACGATGCTTCACCAAAGGAAAAATTTACACTAAATAATAAATAAATATAAACACCAATATTTTAAATTTAGAATTTTAACAAAAATTTTATTTATATTTTTACATTTATATTAATGACTAAAAAAAATCAAAATAATAAGGAAACCATCCAATTCAATTCTATACATATTTGACATCTCCGAATAAGATTATTTTTTTTCGGAATAGATATATATATATATATATATATATATACATAAGTCCATATATAGTTGCCACTGCATTGCCAGCACAAAATTTAATAATTTAACAAAAACATACCTGTTACCAGTAGCTACGTGGCTACTCCGGACATGTCTGGAGCTCACGAACTCTGAAATCGCGACTATAATTTAAATATTTTTATATATATATATATCTTATTACAAAAGAAAAGCAATAAATAGTTACAAAATTGAAAAAACACTACTCTACACAATATAATTAATAACAAAAAAAAACCAAGATTTAATACAAAAAAAAATTTATAAAAAATAACAAAAACACAGGAATTCCCACGACGACCCTGCTACTCGACAGGACTGCCGACGATAACCAAATTCTGCAATACAGGACTCTCACTCAGGACTCGACGCAGGAACACAGGACACCAAAAAACAGGGACAATATTTTTCGGCGACGATTAGCGAAGACGAATCGCGCGCGCTTGACACTTAATTATTATGCTCCGATTTAAAAAAAAATTTTGTACCTTTAGCCGGTACACAACTATATATATTTAATTATATTTTCAAATATTTTTCTTCACTCATAATTTTTTTTTCTGCTTCTTCTTTATTTTTAGGTTTTAAGTGAATTTTTTTCTTTTTTTCGTGATAAATTTAAAATTATGGACGATATTTGGTTTTTCCTTCCAATTTTTTTTTATTCAATGCACTTCTAATTTTTTCCTTTCTAATGGTTTTCTATACAAAATTTGTTTTTTTTTTTCAAAATTTCTTTCTTTTTTTTTTAAATATTTTCTTTTTCTTTGATTTCCACTATTTTACATCCGACATTAATAAGTTCCTTTTCCAATTTTTAAATTACAAAAAAGACATATAAAAAAAAAATTTTTTCGATACAAAAATAAAATTACAACCAATTGTGTCCAGCGCGACCGTCGAAACCTGAATCCCGAATGTTGACTTTTTCCGACACATCATCCCACTTTTTTCTGCTCTTCATTCGACCCCGGGTTATTTTCATTTATAAATAATTTTTTGACCTCTTTAGATCTGAACTGGACTCCATTATCCGATAACACCACTTCTGGTATGCCGAGTAGGTGGAATACATCGGATTCCAGGAATTTTAAAATTGGACAAGTCGTTGCCTGCCGCAAAGGTTTTAATAATACAAATTTGCTAAACTGGTCTAATACTATTAATATGATGGTGTTTCCATTTTTAGATCTCGGATACGGGCCTAATAAGTCAATATTGATGTTTTGACACGGACGGACTGGTGGAGGTCGTATAACCATTGGTGGCCGCAGACACATGTTCGGAGCTTTACATTCTTTACACGAATTGCAGTGCGCTATTTAAGTACTGATCGACTGGTTCATGTTTGGCCAATAATAATATCGTTTAATTTTCTCCGTAGTTTTCTCAACACCCGAATGAGCCTCGATGGGATCATCATGAAAATGCCGAATGATCTTGTCGCGGAGAGCGGACGGAACCCACAGCTTCCAGACCGGAATATCTGTACGTGCCTCATTTTTTCGAAATCCACAATGTTTGAAAATAACTCCATTTTGGATTTTAATATCCGGAAATCTCGTTATATTTTCGTTAAAGGTGTCCACTTTCTCAAGATATTCCAGGTCTTGGAACGCGTCATCACTTCCGTCGATAATATTGTGCTGTCGTAGTTCCCCCTCAAGCTCGTCTACTTCGCCACGCGACAGAGCATCAGCCACAATATTATCGCTGCCTTTCCGGTGGACGATGTTGAAATCATACCCCTGAAGTTTAAGGCTACACCGCGCTAGTCTACCCGAAAGATCTTTTTGGTTCACCAACTTTTGGATTGTAATATCCGGAAATCTCGTTACATTTTCCTTAAAGGTGTCTAGTTTCTCAAGATATTCCAGGTCTTGGAACGCGTCATCACTTCCGTCGATAATATTGTGCTGTCGTAGTTCACCCTCAAGCTCGTCTACTTCGCCACGCGACAGAGCATCAGCCACAATATTATCGCTGCCTTCCGGTGGACGATGGTGAAATCATACCCCTGAAGTTTAAGGCTCCACCGCGCTAGTCTACCCGAAAGATCTTTTTGGTTCATCAACCATTTCAGACTAGCGTGGTCAGTGATGACGGTGAACTTGGCCCCCTCAATGTACGGTCGGAATTTTATTTGGTTTTCTTCTGGCAAAAACGACTTTTTTCGATATTGATGGTTAGTCCAGCTTCCTTCAAACACTTTGATATTTTGCCCAAGAGCAACATATGGGTGTAAAGTTCTCCGAGAGGATCAGCAGATCATCAAGGTAGACAAAGACATCCTCATGAAGCTCATACGGGATTACTTTGTCCATCAGCTTACAAAGTGTTTTCGAGGAGTTGGACAAACCGAAAGGCATTCTTTTAAATTGGAATAGGCCACGACCTGGCACTATGAATGCGGTCTTGTCTCGCGACTTTTCTTCGAGCTCGACTTGCCAGAAAGCCATTTTAAGGTCGAGGCTGGTATTAAATTTAGTTTTCTTAACCCTAATAAAATTTAATTTATATGCGGAAGTGGATACGCATCACTCCTGGTGACGGCATTTAATTTTCTGGCATCTAGACAGAGTCTAACTGTGCCGTTCGATTTTTTTACTATAGCCAAGGGCGATGCCCATCCACTTCTGCTCTCTTCTATTATGTCCTCTTTCAATATTATATCTATTTCAGCATCTAAGATTTTCTGCATTGGGACGGACAAAGGATACGGACGGACTACGGACGGTTTAGCATCTCCCACATCGATCTCGTGCTTCAACAGGCTAGTTTTACCTAAACCGGCCGCACTGTAGGATGGGAAGAGCTCGATTGTCTCCAGTAAGGTTTGTTTCTGATAGATCGTTAATTTATGCGTATTCTCATTATCTTTTTCTATCTCGTTTAATTCTAGGGATCTAAATGGAATGGCATTAAATGCATCCCAAAAATCCATTCCCAAAATAATGGATCTTTTGATGGACGGGATGAGGAAGAATTTAATATTTTTGGCAATATTATTAAATTGGATGTTTAAATGGACAAAGCCAAGCACCTTTTGTTTTGCCCCATCAGCAGTACTAATATCTGCCTCAAACGGGGTGTAAGGTAAGTCTAAATGACTCAATAATTCTTCCCCATCCCTACCCAAGCAACTTATGTTTGCTCCACTATCGAGTAGAGCGAAGTGATTTTTATCTCCAATCTTTATTTTCATGAACGGACGGTTATCCCCATCCGGTCTTACATATGTTGCTTTCAATAAATTTTTTATTTCCCTACGTACACTAAAATGTTTCTTAGTTCTAATATCCCCCTTAATTCTACTACTAAATAATTGTCTATACTACTTACAGGACTATTTTTGGAAACTAAACCTAACTTATAACTATCACCAGCCTTTAAAATGGAGGATTTGGACGAGGACGGAGAAATGGGTTCCTCCACGTTCCCATTTCTGCATTGCCATTTCCCGGACGACTATACTTTTTACATTTACGACTATACTTTTTACATTTTGAACCCACACCTATAACAAAAAATTTTCAACGGCAGAGGACAATCACTAAAGGTATGCCCAAGTTAATCACAGTTAAAACAGATAGTATATATATTTTTATTTTCAGGACGCTGTAAAATTTCTGACGGAATGAGACGAACAGACGAAGGTTGTTGAACAGAAAGGACTTCTACAGGATTGGTGGACGGAAAAACAGAAATATTTGGTTTTATCACACGTGTTATCACAGGTTGTTCGGTCTTGGCGGTTTCAGGAATAAAATCAGGTACGTGCGTAATATTTTATCATCGAGTTAGCTTACATTCCGTCAGAAGGCCATATCATCGAGTTAGCTTACATACGCTCTTCTTGAGCAAACTTGATCTTCAGCACATTCCCTTTTTCCCTCCATTTCCTCTCCAATCTCTTGCACAATTTGTCCAGCTGATTTAGGGTTACTATGTTTTCCAAAATCAGTGCCTTTTTATAGCCTGGATACAAATTGTACAAGAGACGGTTCAGAAAATCGTCGTCTGAAATTTCCTGTTTCAATCGCAATCGCAGACCCTCCATGTCCAACCTAAAATCAGAAAACTTCTCGCGCGATCTCTGCTTCCGAGCTTCCATCAATCGTTTTATGTCACCATCTTATTCACGAATTCCTCCTTCATCGCCTTTTTCAGGAGAGACCAAGTTGTCTGTGGATCTCGCCTAATGAACTGCCAGTACCATGTGTCTGCCCTACCTTTCAAAAGTTGGTTTATGGACAGGACCAGACTCTCCACTGGATATTGGTCACCACGAGCTAACGTTTCAATCCTGAAAATAAAATCCGGTAGCGGTAATCCTTTTCCCGAACCATCGAACTGGGTCCCCCAATTCGATACCGGATTACGACGATTCCCTCGTACTTGCGATTTAAAATCAATTTCGTCATCCTCACTAATACTTTCAGCTCGATTCCTGGTAGGTGTATATCCAGTGGACGGTACGGAAGTTGCTGGCGCTTGCGGCACTGGCGTAGGTGGTAAATCGTACCAGACAGCTGGTGGTATTTGACGCTGGGGCTGTGGTACCGCTGACGCAATTTGCTGCCTAGCGAGCAACTCCCGCAGTTCATTAATCTGCCGTTGTTGTTCCGCAATCACATTCGACATATCATGAAACTGACGATCCCATCCCGTTGGTGGCGGAGGTGGTTGCTGGTAAGTAAAATTATTATTATTATTGAACCCGTTGTGAAACATTGGCTGATTCAATCTCTGATAATTATTTCCACTATACAGATCAATACAGTGTTTAAAGGTAGCCATTATATTTTTCCTAATACTAAATTTTTTAAATCTAATAACTTAATTGCTTATTTCAGCGGCGGTAATGACTAATACTACGCTATGAACTATTCTACGAATAATGTTATAATAATTAATACTAACCTACTAATAAACAACACTAATAATTAATTATCTAAAATAATAACTAATTAAGAAAAATTTTAATAAATAAATAACAACTATTGTAAGCTAACCCTAGCAAAAAAAATAAAAAAAAATAATGTAAACCGGACTTCAACAAAAAAAAATTTAATAAATAACAATCAGTGTATAAGGAACGAATATTGTAATTATAAATAACAGAAAATAAAACTTTGTAAATATAAATAACAAAAATTGTAAATACTAAATACCACAAAAATTGTAAATATAAATATCAAAGAAAAATATGTAAATATAAATAACACTGATTGTAAATTTTTTTACTAATACTACAAAAAAATATAAACTAGATATACTATACTACAAATAAACTTTACTACACCCTTTAATAAATACAAAAAAAAATTATAACTACAAAAAAAAATTTTAAAATAAATAAATAAATGTAAATACCTAACACTACACTAATAAATAACAACTATAGTATATTTCAATAAATAATTAATAAAAAAAAAATGTCTACATCTACAACTTAATCTACTCTATGTCTAAAAAAATAAATAAATAAACCTAACACAAAACAAAAATCCTGCACCAACTACACTAACTACACTGCCCCGAAATAAGCAATACAACCCACTATAATTTATACTTGATTTATTCTACTACAAAAAATTTTTTTTCTCTAATACTTTTCAGACCGCTGGGTACAGACTCTCCCTACTTCAGAATCAGCTGGATTTCCACTACGCAAGTAGTGGAAATCCAAAATTTCCACTACGCAAGTTTCTGCATTGGGACGGACAAAGGATACGGACGGACTACGGACGGTTTAGCATCTCCCACATCGATCTCGTGCTTCTACAGGCTAGTTTTACCTAAACCGGCCGCACTGTAGGATGGGAAGAGCTCGATTGTCTCCAGTAAGGTTTGTTTCTGATAGATCGTTAATTTATGCGTATTCTCATTATCTTTTTCTATCTCGTTTAATTCTAGGGATCTAAATGGAATGGCATTAAATGCATCCCAAAAATCCATTCCCAAAATAATGGATCTTTTGATGGACGGGATGAGGAAGAATTTAATATTTTTGGCAATATTATTAAATTGGATGTTTAAATGGACAAAGCCAAGCACCTTTTGTTTTGCCCCATCAGCAGTACTAATATCTGCCTCAAACGGGGTGTAAGGTAAGTCTAAATGACTCAATAATTCTTCCCCATCCCTACCCAAGCAACTTATGTTTGCTCCACTATCGAGTAGAGCGAAGTGATTTTTATCTCCAATCTTTATTTTCATGAACGGACGGTTATCCCCATCCGGTCTTACATATGTTGCTTTCAATAAATTTTTTATTTCCCTACGTACACTAAAATGTTTCTTAGTTCTAATATCCCCCTTAATTCTACTACTAAATAATTGTCTATACTACTTACAGGACTATTTTTGGAAACTAAACCTAACTTATAACTATCACCAGCCTTTAAAATGGAGGATTTGGACGAGGACGGAGAAATGGGTTCCTCCACGTTCCCATTTCTGCATTGCCATTTCCCGGACGACTATACTTTTTACATTTACGACTATACTTTTTACATTTTGAACCCACACCTATAACAAAAAATTTTCAACGGCAGAGGACAATCACTAAAGGTATGCCCAAGTTAATCACAGTTAAAACAGATAGTATATATATTTTTATTTTCAGGACGCTGTAAAATTTCTGACGGAATGAGACGAACAGACGAAGGTTGTTGAACAGAAAGGACTTCTACAGGATTGGTGGACGGAAAAACAGAAATATTTGGTTTTATCACACGTGTTATCACAGGTTGTTCGGTCTTGGCGGTTTCAGGAATAAAATCAGGTACGTGCGTAATATTTTATCATCGAGTTAGCTTACATTCCGTCAGAAGGCCATATCATCGAGTTAGCTTACATACGCTCTTCTTGCGCAAACTTGATCTTCAGCACATTCCCTTTTTCCCTCCATTTCCTCTCCAATCTCTTGCACAATTTGTCCAGCTGATTTAGGGTTACTATGTTTTCCAAAATCAGTGCCTTTTTATAGCCTGGATACAAATTGTACAAGAGACGGTTCAGAAAATCGTCGTCTGAAATTTCCTGTTTCAATCGCAATCGCAGACCCTCCATGTCCAACCTAAAATCAGAAAACTTCTCGCGCGATCTCTGCTTCCGAGCTTCCATCAATCGTTTTATGTCACCATCTTATTCACGAATTCCTCCTTCATCGCCTTTTTCAGGAGAGACCAAGTTGTCTGTGGATCTCGCCTAATGAACTGCCAGTACCATGTGTCTGCCCTACCTTTCAAAAGTTGGTTTATGGACAGGACCAGACTCTCCACTGGATATTGGTCACCACGAGCTAACGTTTCAATCCTGAAAATAAATTCCGGTAGCGGTAATCCTTTTCCCGAACCATCGAACTGGGTCCCCCAATTCGATACCGGATTACGACGATTCCCTCGTACTTGCGATTTAAAATCAATTTCGTCATCCTCACTAATACTTTCAGCTCGATTCCTGGTAGGTGTATATCCAGTGGACGGTACGGAAGTTGCTGGCGCTTGCGGCACTGGCGTAGGTGGTAAATCGTACCAGACAGCTGGTGGTATTTGACGCTGGGGCTGTGGTACCGCTGACGCAATTTGCTGCCTAGCGAGCAACTCCCGCAGTTCATTAATCTGCCGTTGTTGTTCCGCAATCACATTCGACATATCATGAAACTGACGATCCCATCCCGTTGGTGGCGGAGGTGGTTGCTGGTAAGTAAAATTATTATTATTATTGAACCCGTTGTGAAACATTGGCTGATTCAATCTCTGATAATTATTTCCACTATACAGATCAATACAGTGTTTAAAGGTAGCCATTATATTTTTCCTAATACTAAATTTTTTAAATCTAATAACTTAATTGCTTATTTCAGCGGCGGTAATGACTAATACTACGCTATGAACTATTCTACGAATAATGTTATAATAATTAATACTAACCTACTAATAAACAACACTAATAATTAATTATCTAAAATAATAACTAATTAAGAAAAATTTTAATAAATAAATAACAACTATTGTAAGCTAACCCTAGCAAAAAAAATAAAAAAAAATAATGTAAACCGGACTTCAACAAAAAAAAATTTAATAAATAACAATCAGTGTATAAGGAACGAATATTGTAATTATAAATAACAGAAAAAAAAACTTTGTAAATATAAATAACAAAAATTGTAAATACTAAATACCACAAAAATTGTAAATATAAATATCAAAGAAAAATATGTAAATATAAATAACACTGATTGTAAATTTTTTTACTAATACTACAAAAAAATATAAACTAGATATACTATACTACAAATAAACTTTACTACACCCTTTAATAAATACAAAAAAAAATTATAACTACAAAAAAAAATTTTAAAATAAATAAATAAATGTAAATACCTAACACTACACTAATAAATAACAACTATAGTATATTTCAATAAATAATTAATAAAAAAAAAATGTCTACATCTACAACTTAATCTACTCTATGTCTAAAAAAATAAATAAATAAACCTAACACAAAACAAAAATCCTGCACCAACTACACTAACTACACTGCCCCGAAATAAGCAATACAACCCACTATAATTTATACTTGATTTATTCTACTACAAAAAATTTTTTTTCTCTAATACTTTTCAGACCGCTGGGTACAGACTCTCCCTACTTCAGAATCAGCTGGATTTCCACTACGCAAGTGGGCCAGTAATAACGAAGAAATTTTGAAAAATATACTAGAAAACGAAAGAGAAATTAATTTACCAATGAGTTTTGAAAAAGATGAATACATCAAGGCATTGAGCATACAATGGCACCCTGCCAGAGATGTATTGCAATTTAAAATAAATTTACCTGAACTATCTGTCATTTCAAAAAGAAATATATTATCTGATATAGCTCGCCTGTTTGATCCCATCGGTTGGATGTATACTTTCAGCTAAACTTATTAATAAATTTTTAAAATTTATTAATTTTTATAAAGAAAAATTAAAAATAACAACTTTATTAAGCTAAATTTATGTTTCTAAACATGTTAATCATAATTTAACATATAATTCAACATGAATTTAACAAAAAAATGTTAATCATAATTTAACATACAAGGTATACTCCTTGTATACTTTCAGCTAAACTTATTATGCAGGAACTCTGGCGTCAAAATTATGACTGGGACGATATAGTTTCTGAAGAAATACAAAACAAATGGCTAACTATTCGTCATCAATTACAATGTTTAGAAAAAATCAGTGTTTCACGTTGGATACATACAACACAAAAATCTGAAAAAAATACATGGTTTTAGTGATGCTTCTGAAAAAGCATATGCTGCTGTGGTTTACTTACGTCATCAAGATGAAGCTGGTCAAATTAAAGTAAATCTGCTGGCATCAAAAACTAAGGTCGCCCCAATAAAGAGGATTTCCTTACCACAATTAGAATTGTTGGCAGCAGATTTACTGGCAAAACTGTTGAAAACAGTCAAGCAAGCGATGCACTATGAAGACATCTCCACGGTTGCATGGACAGACTCGCTGATTACGTTATCTTGGATCCAAGCACATCCATCGAAATGGAAAACCTTCGTTGCAAATAGAGTCACAGAAATTCAAACATTAACCAAACCAAGTTCTTGGCGTCACGTAAGCACCAAGGAGAATCCAGCTGATGTAACTTCACGTGGATTACTTCCAACCGAACTTGAAAGCTGCATTATTTGGTGGAATGGTCCAGCTTTTTTGCACAAATTTGAAGGCAAAATGTTGAAGTCACCAGAAATAATTGATACTCAACTAGAAATAAAAACAAAAAAAGGTATTAACAACTCACATTACATATTCATATATATCTGAAATAATAAATCGATATTCAAAACTTATCAAATTAATTCGTGTAGTTGCATATTTATTTCGAGCCATATTTAATTTCAAACATCAAAAAATTAATCGTAATATACAACCACTTTCCACACTTGAATTGGACAACGCCTTCTAATTTATAATTCGTGGTGTTCAAGATAATGAATTTCAGTCTGAAAAAAGAGCTTTATTAGAAAAAACTAATATATAAAAAAAAGCTAAATTATTACCTTAAATCTATTTCTCGATCAAATAAAATCATCAGAGTAGGTGGTCGATTACAAAATTCCACATTACCATTTAATCAAAAACATCCCATTTTGTTATCACGAAATTCACATTTTTCGAATTTAATTATAATTGATGCACATTTAAAAACGCATCATGGTAGCTTCAGTTTAGTGTTGGCATACATAAGACAGCAATACTGGATTTTGAATGCTAAAAATAATATTAAAAAGAATATTAGGAATTGTTTAAAATGTTTTAGATTTGCAGCTAAAGAAGCAACACAAGTGATGGGAAATTTATCGGCATCACTCCAGACCATTTTACAATTCTGGTGTAAACTATGCTGGTCCTTTAGAAATTAAGGCGTACAAAGGACGGCGCAAAACCTTTTTAAACAGATACATCGCAATTTTCATTTGCTTATGTACGAAAGCAATTCATATAGAATTAGTCACCGAACTTAGCGCTACAGCTTTCATTTCAGCATTTCGACGATTCACGTCTAGAAGAGGTATATGCAAAAACATTTACAGCGAATGCGGGACAAATTTCGTAGGTGCTGACAATGTTTTCAGAAGTGAAATGAAACTTATTTCAAACCAATAGTCCACCGAAGTCGCAGAAACCCTATCAACAATGGGCACCCAATGGCATTTTAATCCTCCAGCATCACCACATTTCGGAGGTCTCTGGGAAGCTGGCGTTAAGTCAATAAAATTTCACTTACAACGACTGACAGGTAATTCTAAACAAAAAAAAATTGCTCAACTAAAACCTGTTGTTGCTACTTCTAATGATGTTCTTGGAAGTTCTTGCTAGTTGATTAAAACGTTGATGATCCCGATATTTACAGCGACGAACCCGTTTGTTATATTATAATCACTTATTATATTAAGTACAGTATCAATATTTTTTGGATATAATTATTGCAATTTTTGTTATATATGTTTTAATCTACTCTGCAAAAATTTTTATCACTTTTAGTTAATTTTTATCTTACTAAAATCACTAGATTACATTTTATACATACGATTTTAAATGATATACATATGTATATTTCAAATGATATATGTATGTTTTTTTTTATTTAATTTTTAATTTTCACTTAGTTACTTATTTTTCAAAAAAAAAAAAATTAAGCTTTTAAAAAAAATTTTAATTTAAAGGAAAAACACGGTTGTCAGAAAAACACGGACCAATGTTTCTTATTTGGGAATTAGGAAATAATTTACCTTTACCAAAACCCCTTTTTTTAATTACAATAGTACGATCGAATTTTAAATTATAAAAAATGAAAGACGGATTTTTAATTCGTTATAATACTTATAGATTTATTATCTGACTTGTTAGTTTGATGATCTATAAAAAGAAGTGGTTCAAAATTTCATTTTTGTTAGGAAGAAAATTCATAACATCATATATACATGATATTGACCAACTATTACCGGTCATTGCCCTTTAATTATATACTTCCATTCCAGCCGATGATAATGATGTCTGTGTATTAGTGTGAATTACTTAATAATTAGTCTATGACGTATGCGTGTTCAATTTTAGACCAATTTCATTTTTAGAAAAATGCGCCGATGCATATTCACTATATGAGATATTTAGTAAGAAAAATATTGAGATAAATTACATTTCGATCAGCTGATAATTTTACGTTAAGAAGTGTGACAATTAATCGAAGCATATGGACAATGTCGAGGTAAATAGTTAGTTAATATTTATAATAAAGAAATGCAATACTATTTTATTTTTTTAATTTTAGTTTTCGAATTATTAAATTTGGTGATGTTGATCACCAACATGATAAAGTTTATTTATAGTTTATATATTTTTCTATTACTAAACATAAAATAAACTTTATCATTATAAACAATTAGATCATATGGAAAGTGAAATTGAAATTTCATATTAAGTTGATCAATATTTTATTTTAATTTTATTATTGTTTCATCCGAGCTATCAATTTTAGTTAATAATTCAAAATTTTCTGTTTGTAAATTATAATTTTTTTTATTTATTAAATCCTTAAATAGCCAGTAGGAGAAAAATGTAGGTTAGTTTAATTTCACCCGTAAATCGAATTATTTAAAAATTATCACAATGCTAAAATAAGTATATCCTTAAAATAGTTTTTGAATAAATAGTGTTTCACATAAATTAAAGTAAACTAACATCAAGAACGATGGATTTCACAAATCCCAGGATAGTCTCATGCGGGACGGTTGATCCGGTATGTGACCATACCCGGTTTAAGTGAAGTCTCATCGCGGATCCCGCAGCAACCTTTTTTATGTGGATCCCAATCGGGTGTATAGCCGTTATGGTTCAGAGCTGCCGCCGAAGCAGTTTTCATTGCACCCGTAATGGCGAGGCAACAAGACCGTTGGACTTTTTCCAGTATTTTATAATTGGACTGTTTCTCAATCGCCTTACACCAGACGAGAGAACCATAAGAGAGAATGGGCCTAGTGACACTGGTGTATAGCCAGCGGATCATTTCTGTGACTTACCCCTGTCGTTGCAGTCTGAGCTACCCCAAACTCAGTGATGTAAGTTTCCATCACAGCCTATTATCAGTTGTGTTATGTTTTTATCATAAATAAAACATTGATATTATTTTATCAAAATACTATATTTTAATTATCTATATAAAAAAAACGCCGTTATAAAAACATCGACCGATAAATCTCAAGTACACGAATCAACTCATCAACTTTAGGTTTTAATTTTATGTGAAGCCCACGTATCATAAAACGTGCCTTTGATTTTCCTTTAATTAAATTAAAGGAAAATCAAAGTCCAATATTAGGTCAAATGCCTATTTACCCTGAACTTGAATTAACTAGCAAACTGCTAATTAAGCAAATTCAGAAAATAAATTATTATTGAAATTAAATTATTAATAAAATTAAATTATTAGGAAATGAAATATCATATTTCTTAAATTTGGAAACAAATTAATTTAGAACTTAAATTTGAAAAATTAA
The DNA here is from genome assembly GCA_949752835.1 of Empis stercorea. Taxonomy (NCBI): domain Eukaryota; kingdom Metazoa; phylum Arthropoda; class Insecta; order Diptera; family Empididae; genus Empis; species Empis stercorea. The sequence continues at coordinate 36,957,868 of OX457085.1, read as the reverse complement.
ACAGGGTAGGCTTTACATAACATACCTCCCATTATCCAAAGAAAAAATTAAATTTTGAAAAAATTTAATTTTTTCTGATAAGGGGTATAGGATTGTGATAAACTTATATTATATACATGTTTAATCTTTCTTAAAATTAATATTTCATGTTACATTTATTTATTCTTATATTACTATATAAATTTCTATATTAAATTTCTATATTATCCTTATTTACTATCAACATTTTATTACTTCAATTATTACAATGATTTGGATGTGGTATTTACTTATCTTTATAAAATCTTGTGCAGTAATATATATGTATGTGTAAGAAATTCATATTTTTTTATTAAAAGAAATAATCAAATTACCAATAATTCTAAAATACCATCGAACTGAGATAAAAAAAAGAGGATCATCAAAACTTTCTTGATATAATTAATTTTGTTTTAAGCTTAGGTAAAGGGTGTTCAAAATTGAGGTATCATTTTAATTTTAATAAAAAAAGACTTCTTTTTTTTTAATATTAAATATATTTTTATTTTAATTTATTACAAATAGGTTCCGGTTAATAATGAAAAATTATGTCGGCCAAGTGGCCCCCCCAAATGGCTCGGAAGGCTCCCAATCTTTTACCAAAATTCTGAATCACGTTGTTCAATAAACTGTTGTCAATGGTTGAAATCTGCTCGATAATGTTGTTTTTAAGCTCTTAAATTGTTGTGGGATTATTGCTGTACACTTTCGATTTCACAAAACCCCACAAAAAAAATCCAACGGTATCAAATCGCACGATCTTGGTGGCCAATTCACTCCTCCTCTACGAGAAATAATGCGATCTTCGAACTTTTCCTTCAAAAGATCCATTGTTTCTCTTGCTGTGTGGCAAGTGGCATCGTCCTGTTGAAACCACATATTCTCTACGTCTAAATCATCAATTTCCCGCCACAAAAAGCTTCGGATCATCTCCCTGTAGCGATTTCCATTGACCGTAATCGCATTTCCATTTGCGTTTTCAAAAAAATATGGTCCGATGATTCCTCCTGACCACAAACCACACCAAACCGTAACTTTTTGTGGATGTAATGTTTGCTCTATGATAACCCTTGCATTCGTTTGAAGAATATAGCACATTACTATGTCAGATAGAAGCAGCTGTAAATTCGCGTCCATTGTGTCCACTGACATCAAACATAGATGAATACAATGTACTCAGTCTTGGACATTTTCGCATAATGTATTCTATGAATACTCCACCAGAAATCAATCTAAAAAATATAAAATTAAATAATTTACATCGTTGGCAATACATCCAAAAATTATAGCAAACCTTTTGGGAGCACTGTAGTAATGAGTACTTGTCCAGAATGCAACGTCGTCCAAAGTGGAATTCACAACACAATAATATTACTATTGGCGATATTGTAATATTGAAAAACAAAAACATGCCACCGACGCATTGGCACAACGCGCGCGTAATTGAAGTTCATCCGGGCAAAGATGACTTAACTCGCGTAGTGACCGTAAAAACGGCGCGAAATACCTTTAAGCGGCCGATACAAAAGGTTTGTCTTTTACCAATTAAAGACAATTATCACGACGAACAAAAAATTAAAAAAAAAAAAAACATTCAACATTTTATAAACATTGAACTTTAATATATTAATATAAACAAGAATAAACATTGAAATAATAAACAGTGAACTTTAAAGAATTATTATTTAATTTTAGTTTATAAACTTTAAAAAAAAATTGCTTAAAAAAAAAAACCAAAACAATAATATAACTATTCTACGAGTGAATTTAACATAAACAAATTTTACACAAACATTTGACACAAACTTATTTACTAATATAAATTTGTTTAGACTTAAACTAAGAACAATATTTACATAAATATTTACGAATGTTCTTTTGTTATTTTATTTTCATGTCCCGTTGGTAACATAGATTTGAGTTTATTAGTTCAGTTGAACCACTAGAGTGTTCAAGGCGCCCGAGAAGCGTTGGAAGTCACATTTTTTAAGTTTAATTTATTTTTATTACAATAAATTAGCACACGCACAAAAAGAAAAACAAAATGAAACTAATGACATTTTCATTCCAGTGTCACAAATAAATGCATTGGCATTTACTTTATTGTTTTTAAGCACAAAGGCAACACAATAAGTCAGCTACCCAAAAAAACTTGCAACCGGTTAAAAATGGAGTAATGACGTCACAGACCAGACTTAGAATAAAAATAAATAGAAGAAAGAAAAAAAGAAGTCATAGACCGGGCACAGCTGTTGGCTTTTTAAATTCAATCGTATCAATTACAGAATTATTCAGTTTTATTTGAATATTCGAGATTATCGTATAAGAATCATAAAAGTAGAAGTAAAGTAAAAAATTAAAATTAATTAAATATTGTTTAAATTATCGGCTGAATAATAAATTATTATAAAGTATTAAAAAGTGCGTTTCTTTTTTTTTTTATTCAACACAAATGTTTTTAAATATAAATATACAGTCCATTTAACGATAAAACACCAACAGATTCGTTTTCATCTTTTATTCAGTTTGATCCTACTACTACTGAGGACTATTCAGACAGTAATAAAACTGGAAATAAGAAGCAGAAGAATATAGATTTACAGAATCAAGTTGGATCAAAAATCGTCACCGCATTAAGTACTCTGGAAAATTACTTAAATCCGAAAGAAGTAGATCTTATGAAAATTGTTTTTCAGCAAAAGTAGAAGTTCTAATAAATGGTTTTAAAAATATTAACAAAGAAATTGCTGAAAAAAAAATTATCGAATATTTATGTAAATGCCAAATAGCAGACCTCAATTATAATGATATTTCAAATATCATTATTTAAATCATAAAAAAATATTTTATTATTATGAAATCATCATAGTTATGAATTTAATTAAAAAAAAATTATTTAGTACACATTATTTTAAAAATAATAAATGTATTATAATTTGAAAATTATTGTCTTGTTTAATTTTATTTTGTTTTGCAATTGCTCCCTCTGTAATAAAATAGTTTTTCAATTCACTGCGCAGATGAAATGCATGTTTTGTTGCATTATTTGATCCAATCACAAACAGCTAACAACACAAGGCTGAAAAAATTTTTATAATTATAGAACTGTGATCCACTATGCTCTGGACATTGTATAGCAATGTGTTTGCCATCTATGGCACCAATGCAATTAGGGAAATTCCATATATTTTTGAAATCTTCTGCAATGTGCTTATAGTCTTCATTACTGGATTTACATACATATAGTGGAGACAAAACACTCCAAATTACATCAAGTTTCTAAAACAATTTACGCGCAGTTGTCCTACCCACTTTATAGCTCCAACCTAAATATTGTGGAGACACTCCTTGCGAAAGACAACTACAAATATAATGAGTATTATTACCAATGATTGTTCCAGAAAAAACTAGCTTACCATAGTGTTAATGCCAAGCGTTCTTCAGGACTAATTGTATTACATGTTTTTCGTTTCAATAATTTTGGAGCTATAAATGACAAGAGCATATTATACACAAGAATGTTCATTCTGGTATGCTTAAAAAATTCCTCTTCATTAAGCTTAATTGCTTTAAATCCAACTTCAAAGAAACCATGGCTATTGTGGTCCAAATTATCCGCCCTGGCAAAAAAACGTCTTTTTGATCTTGTATTTGCATTTTGGTTTTGTAACCACATGTAACCCAAATAACACGTTAATATTGTTATATACCCTACTATTAAATCTGTTTCTTGTAATTTCGGCATTTTAAATAATTATTAATAAATACTTTTTTTGTAACACTGTTTTAGTAATCAATTAATAATTTTTTGCAACACAATTTTTTTCTCTAAGTAAATACATGTCAAAATAAAAGTAAATAAATATCAAAATGCCTCTCATGCCGCTTTTGAGTGTGCCTACTACAAGCGGCACCAACGGTATTTGACATTTCAAAGCGGCGCGGCATACGCGGCATAGCGGCGAGAATAATTCAGCCATTACTAATTTGGACGTAGTAATTAATTATAAAGATCGCTTATTGCAGACGCTTAATGCGAAAATACGATTTTATTTAAACCCAGAAGAGCAAAAAAATATGCCAATCAATGCTATTCTAATGAAAATTATACGCTCAATCTGTTATGCAATGATTCCAACGATGAAGTTTGATACTTTGTAACCACATCTCACAGTGCAACTGAAGATGATAGAGATAATTTAATTATAATAATCGAAAAATTAACATCTGAAAAAAAATTATAAGAAATGAAATTAAAGAAATATTCAGATTTAGAAAAGGATATGTATATGTGACAAAAAAAAATATAAAAATAATATAGCTGATTTAGAAAATGAAATAAAAATATTAATTAAAAGTCATGGCAACCCAGAAAACCTGTCTTCAATGACAGATACCCATGAATCACCAAAGACATGTCTTTAAGACAGACCCAAGACAGCCTGCAGATACCCTTTAAGAAAAATAAGCGAATACGCTTTTGGCGAACTGTTTACGAACCGGATATGTAACGCCTTTTTATTAAACTTTCATATTTTTCAACCACGAGAAAAGCGGTTCGCCACTGTTCCACTCTTTGACTATATAATATATGGACTGCTAATCGCTTGTAATTTCCCTTGCTGTCAAAGAAAAAAATACTATTATGACTGGTAGCACATAGCACCAGAGATGGCCAATAAAAGAACTAAAGTTATGGAATTCTGAATTAAATCCAGTAGAATTCTCAAGTAAAATCTATGGAATTCTCATAAATGATTTAGTTGTTTTATTGGACGTCAAAAAGGCGAGTGTCGCCAAAGGCAATTCGGAATAGTTAGTTCCTTTTTTCACCATCTCTGGTGGTATGCGCATAGTCGGTCATAGCTACCATGAAGTTGGTTACTAGCAGTCCATATATTATAAATTCAAAGGTTCCACTTCTGTTTCGTTCATAGCGAACTGATAGTTTGAAAAGGAACTATTTTTTTTTGACATTTCATATTATACGTTATACATATAAATAATTTTATAACAAAGTAAACGCCGAGTGTTGTTTACTTTTATTGTGTTTTAATATAATAAAAAAATACTGAGTAATTTTGTGTTTTTTAATTAAAATTAATATATTAAATAATAAAAATGGACAAAAACTTTAACGAAATTGCATGCAGCTTTTCGTGGTTTAGTCATCATCGAAATTTTCCAGTGCATTCATTCACTGTAATGAATATACATAATTAAAGGTAAATTTAAATACGAAGTTTAATATAGATATAGAGGATTCACTTGCATTTGAATTATAATTTTATTTTATTTTTAGAATGTGCCAGAAATTAATATGAAATGGTTCCAATATTCAAAAGACCGCCTATGGAAATCCAATAAAAGGCAAGAAAATTAGAAAAATTTTTTTTTTAATTAATATAAATTTAGTAGCAGGTAGAATTAAAATGCTGATATTTTTTGTAGAATATAAGTAAAATTTAGTTACCAAATTACTTTTATCATTATAATGTGATAAAGAAATTTTATTAATTTAATTAATGTAGTAATAAGTAAATCCTATTTAATTTAACTTAATTATATAAATTACTTGCATACAAAATTAAGAAAATGATTATTTTTTATGATTAAGTAATAAGTAAATCCTTTTTAATTTAACTTCATTATATAAATTACTTGCATACAAAATTAAGAAAATGATTATTTTTTATGATTAATGTAAAAGTTATTAATTTCTAATTCAATAATTTATTATGTTTCAAAATAATGTATTATATAAGTTGTTATTTATTGTTAAAAATTATATTTTTTATATGCAATAAATGCCAAAAAAGTAAAAAAAAAAAATTTTCGTAGTTGGGTCTGTCTTGCATGATGTGTGTTGGGTTTCTCCTTAGAGTATATAAACAGGAGATGCAATAGTATACATTTGCCCCTACAAGCTGTTTCCCTTTTTATAAAAGCTATTTAGTTCTCAAAATCTCCTTGTAACAGGTGTTAGTTGTCAAAATCTCCTTGTAACAGCTGTTTTGTAATAAAAAGTGTCATTAAAAAAGCTTTCTCTCAAAGCTTTCAAGCTTTACAATATTCTAAGCAGTGCTGTAGGCAGGATAATTATTAAAAAGGCAGCATATATTTGGAAGAAAAATATCAAAAATAATTAATTGATTTATTTATATTACTTTTTAGTTATGTTATATTTATATTTTGTTGATTTTAACCTAAATTATGGGTAGAAACAACCTCATATAACAACAAATTAGTGAAATAAAAAATACATATTTAATTTTTTTATTGTAAATGTAATTGTTATATGTAAAAATAATAACATTTAATTAATTTTATTAAAAAATATCAATATTTAACTTTTTTTAATAAATATAATTAACATTTATAAAAAAATGCGTTTTAGTTAAAAAAGAGCTTTTGTCACTGGCAATAGCAATTTAAAGCCGTCACTGCAAAAAAAATCTCTTTTCCCCCCACAAAAAAAGGGACACTTTTTTATAACTATTGCATCTCCTGTTTCTATACTCTAAGGGTTTCTCTGGCAAGACGTGTATGATGTTTGACTTTGTGGAAAAAAAGTTCATATATTATATATGAAAATCACTATTTTTTATTTAAAAACTAATAAAATACATTTAAAAGTAATCAATAAAAAGTTTTAACAATAATTATATGTCAAAATATTACTGAACAAAATGTAATTAAACAAATTCACAATTTTTTTTTATACAACACAAACACCATACATTGCTGTCTGACACTGAATAAAAAAGATATATAAAAAATAGAAGCAAAGCCGTATATACGGGTTTGACAGGAGTTTTTTTTAGTTTTTGTAATAGTCACCACAGTCTTAATCATCGCATAGAATGAAATATTTTATTTTGAAAAATATTATACACCTATCTCTTTCTTTCTAATACATTTTAAATTACCCAAGCCATACTAGTATCATGTACAGTCCCGACAATAATATGTCAACTTCTATCATCAAAGACAGAATTTTTTTTGCGAACAGTCCCGACAATAATATGTCAACTTTAATTGAAACTTCAGATATAATTCATAAAGACAAAGTAGAAAATTATAATTTAAAACAAAAATTAGATTAATTAAATGAATTTATTAAGAAATATAAATTAAACGCATCAGATGTTGAATCAAAGTTAAGGAAGAAACATTTCGATTTACAAAATAAATTAATTGATTTAGAAATAATATCTTGAAAAGAACATAAATTATTAGAAATATATGAAACTTCAATACCACAAAAATCAAATAATGATAATGATTGTTTCTTATGTAGGAAATAAGAAATAATTTACTTTTACCAAAACCCCTTTTTTTTAATTACAATAGTACGATCGAATTTTAAATTATAAAAAATGAAAGACGGATTTTTAATTCGTTATATTACTTATAGATTTATTATCTGACTTTTTAGTATGATGATCTATAAAAAGAAGTGGTTCAAAATTTCATTTTTGTTAGGAAGAAAATTCATAACATTATATATACATGATATTGACCAACTATTACCGGTCATTGCCCTTTAATTATATACTTCCATTCCAGCTGATGATAATGATGTCTGTGTATTAGTGTGAATTACTTAATAATTAGTCTATGACGTATGCGTGTTCAATTTTAGACCAATTTCATTTTTAGAATAATGCGCCGATGCATATTCACTATATGAGATATTTAAGGGCTGTCTAAATTAGTTAAAAAGTTAAAAAGTTAAAAAAAGGTGAAATAATTTTTGCCGAGGTGAAAGATATTTAATCGTGTTAAATATTTTTACACTGTCTAAATTGGTTAAAATTTTTACAATTCAAATTAAAAATTAATTGGAATATTTAAAAACTATCAATTCAGATTTAGATGTGTTAATTGAAAATTATAAAACAAAACAGAGAAAGGTAAAAATTATTTTGCTCCATTTCCTAAAATTAATTAATTTAAAAAAAATTGTACCATACATAGCTTGTGTCATATTGCCACTTAAGAGTTAGATCTTAGGATATATATGAGATTATAAATGGTAATGAAGCTATTATCCAAAAACATTTAAGGATTAATTACTATAGCTTTAAAAAAATAATCCAATTGTTACCGTCAAAGCGTCATGGATGCTCCAAAGAATATGAATTAATTGTGTTTTTATTTTGGATGGCGAGTGGGTGCAGCTACAGAGTAGTTGGTGCATTTATTGGGATCAGCAAGTAAAAATTTTAATTTGTGTTTCTATTTATTTTTTAATTTACACATAAAACAATTTAGGTCAACTGTGAACTTTATAGTGCATAAAATGTTGGATGATTTTACAGAAAATATGAGGTATCTTATTAAACCGCCAACCAGGGATGATTTCGAGGAAATTGCGAGTAAATTTTGCGTAAGAGCTAAAAGTAACATTTTTGAAGGTGCTATTGGTGCAATTGATGGTTGTCATGTTCGAATTTCATTTCCTGTAAATAAGCATGACGAATACATCAATTACAAATCCTTTTATTCGATTCAATGCCAAGCAGTAGTGGATAGTAACCATATGTTCACGGATATTTTTGTTGGTTATCCAGGTTCTGTCCATGATACCCGTGTTTTCCGTAATAGTCCACTATATAAAAATGGTGTATTTACTCCAGATAATTATTGTCTATTAGGAGATAGTGGCTATCCGTGTATGTTAAATCCAATAGCAGTGATAACACCATTTAAAAATCCTACTACTGCACAAAAAAAAAATTAATAAAGCACACAGTAAGGCTAGAAATGTTGTGGAGACATTCGGTTTGATGAAGACGAGATGGAGGAACATTTTTAATAAATCGTTGTAGCTCAAAATATCAAACTGTATAAAAACAATATTTGTTGCCAGCACCACAATATTTGTGCGTCAGGAGGTGATTTTGGCCCAGTAGAAGAAGCTGAAGCATTGTTAAATGCAGAAGTGGAAATACTGGATAACGACAATAATAATGAAATGGATACCAGATGCAATTTTATTTAGGCATAATTTATTGCAAAATTTAAATAAAAATTACTATTAATTTATTTCCTGAAAATTAAAAAAGAATGAATAAAACGGGATGTAAAAAAAAAGTTTTTTTTTAAATTATATACTATTTTATATATATACATATTTATTTATTTCTTTTATATATACATATTTATTTATTTCTTTTATATATACATATTTATTTATTTCTTTTATATATACATATTTCTTTATTTCTTTTATATATACATATTTATTTATTTCTTTTATATATGTATACATATTTATTTATTTATTTCATATATAATATGTATATATATAACGTCCGAAACGGACTGGCATTCTAAGAAGAAGAAGAATAATACATATTGATAATATTACAATATCACAATAAATATTTTATGTTATTTTAACACAATTGTGTTTTTATTTCACACATGAAATAATTATTTCACGATATTTATTAAAATAAATATTAAACTGAATTGGTACTATTTACACCTGAAAAGACAGAAAATTATAAATATTATAAATAAATAAATAAATAAAAAATCTTGTTTATACTTATTTACCTAATAATTTTTTACACAAATTTCAAAATTGGCTACTTTTTTCTATAAAAAGTTTAAATTATTTTTGTTATTCAGAATCTGATGAAATAATTAGTGCATCAACATCAATATTTGGATGTTCTTCTTTAACGACTTCGCCAAACACGGACATTAAAGCACTAATTTTTTTTGTAATTTTTTATTTCTTTTTATAACATGTTCTTCAAACACCGACAATTTATTTTTATTACTACCAGCACTTGATCTTGATGTGGATGGTGTTGGTGTCAGTGGTGGAATTGGTGTTGAAGATGATGCTCCAGAAAACATGGATGAAAAAGTTTCACTATCATCATCTGTATTTTCTGAATTATTTGATAGTTGAATTCCTTCAGTATTGCTCAATAAAAACGGCTGTTGATAATTATGTTTTTTCGAACCATGCTCATGCAAAATATCATAATACAGCCAGTCTTCTTTACTGTCTTTGTTTTCTGGAGCATCATCTCCAGCACCATCACCTGTATGTATTTCGGAAAAACTCTAAAATAAATTAAAATTATATCATATGTAACAAATATAATAAATAATAAGAATAATAAATTTAGTATACATACTTTATATTTGTTTAGCAAAGCTGTCCATTGGGTTTTACAGTTTTGAAATGATTTTCCCACACCAATTTTTGCTGCATCTGCTACCATCCTGCAAACGAAAATAATATTTAAATGATGTTTAATAATTATTTTAGGAGAAATTACCCCCATCCTTCATTTGCATTAATTATTTATAAATAAGTAGTCCATCGCAATTCTTTTTTTTATCAAATTTATACGTTCTTCCGCGTTCCCTTTAATATATACTTTTCGTTAATTTAAGTATTATCATTATAATTAACTTTTACTTACAAGTTACATATGCTTTCTCCACTTTCCCTTTCTTTTTTGGTGCTTCCATAATTTTATTTTTTGCAATTTTAATATAATTAAAACAAATATAATTATTTAATTTAAAAAATTATAATTAAATAAAAATAAAATTTAATTTAATTTTTGAAATATAATTTTTAATTCACTATAATTGTTAACGAATAACTCGAAATTAGAAAAAATGGAATAACTTTTGAATGACCGGTGAAAATAAATAAGTACGCTTTTAATTTGTTTTCCTTAATTTTCTTATAATTTTAATATAAGATTATAATTTAAATACAAAAACCATTTTACTTCACTAATATAATATAAAATAAATGTAATTTAAATGTGGACTGTATTGATTTTAATTTTTTTTTAAATTAAGTTTAATGTACAGTACTGTATTTTTTAATATTGAATGAAACGAAAGAAAGTTATTTGTAATTTATACAAATCAAGAGTTTACTTTTTCTTTTTAATTTAACTTAATATCTATTGATATTATTAATTGCACTTTTAATGTTGTTTCGCGATATTAACTAATAATATTACACGGTTAAGAATATCGCGGTATTAATTAATATAATTTCACGGCTAAGAATATCACGGCATTAATTACTATTAACCAATAATTAAATATTTTACTCGGCATTAATTAATATTATCCAATAATTAAATATTTTACACGGCATTAAGTATTTTACACTTTAATTTTCTTTTCTCAAAAACAAATTACTAAGTTGGTAACAATTTTACCCGAATCAAATTGACTATATATATATTTTTTTTTTTTGCACGTCCAACTACTCGAGACTTTTTCATAAAAGTGAAGATTCTAATGATAAAAATGCAATTAATAATCTCATCAGTTTTTTTTCTATACAAGTACAAAATAATTATTAAGATTAAGAGATTTACGCACACATATCAATTTATTGACTAAATATCAATTATAATTAACGTTACAATAATTATTTGTTTATTTGGTAGTAGTAATTACCGCCAAAATTATTGAATACAAAAGCGTAAGAATACAATTTAACAATAGTTAAATTCTCAAATTTTATTAAATTGATACGTGTGCGTTTTACATTATAATTATTGAGTAGTAATTATATTTTATTATTTTTAAATAATTTTAATGTGAGGGAATAACAGGGTGATTCCTGAACATCCCGGGCGACCCTGAAAGCTCGCTTTCAGCTAATGGTAAAACAGCTAACTTGTGGATTGATCGTTCATAGGTTCCGCGTTGCGTCTTTACATGACCGACTCGAACATGACCATCACTGCCAGATATTACTTTTTCAATCTTATCCAAGCTCCATTTTGCTGCTGGGGAATTTGGTTCGTTTACCAGTACGACATCACCAACTTGAACATTACGGTGCGAAGTTTTCCACTTGGGTCGTTGTTGCAACGACGTGATATATTCGCGATGCCAGCGTTTCCAAAACCCTTGGCTTAGCTGACGTAGTAGCATCCAGTTTGAGTGTAACGGAATCGGATTATTTGATATGTCCGGTTCTGGTATCGATGTATAAGGTTCGCTGATTAGAAAATGAGCTGGAGTGAGCACCTCAACGTCAGCGTCTGATACTGATATTAACGGTCGTGAGTTGAGAATGGCTTCAATTCTGGTTAGCAGGGTGTACATTTCTTCATAGGTGAGAATGTGCATCCCAATGACGCGTTTCAGATGCGTTTTGACGAATTTTACTCCGGCTTCCCACAGACCGCCAAAATGAGGTGAAGCAGGAGGGATGAAATGCCAATTGATGCCGTCGGTGGTAGAATGATCGATTACAGCATCGTTGTGTTGTTGTGATTGTAGTAGTTGCTTCATTTCATCGAGTTGGCGATTTGCGCCTTGAAAATTTGTGCCATTGTCGCTGAAGATGTCGCTTGGCTTACCATGGCGTGAACAAAACCGGTCGAGATCGGCTAAAAATGTGGACAAATCACTAGCTAGTTCCAAATGAATGGCTTTCATCCAATTATCCAATCAGTGGCGGACCGTGATCAAAAATTCTGGGTGGGCTAAAGGAAAAAGTTTTGTTATGAAAAGCAAAGATTTGAGGTTACTAAATATACAACCTTTTGAATTTTTCGTTTTAGTGAGTTAATCACATTGGCATCTAAGCTAATCATTAGTGAGTTAATCACATTGGCATCTAAATGCTTTTCATTTTCTTTACAATAAAAAAAATCATTATGCATATGCACACAAGAAAAATAAATCACATATTATACACGAAAAAAATTAGACACATGCAAAAAAATCGAGCGAAATAAACGAAAATCATGGCACACTCCGTACATATTTGAATAGTTATATTTGTATGCAATTGTCTTAAGTTTTATCAAGTTAGAAGAAAATTATTCTTACTTTCTGAAATTTATGATCCCCTGGTATTAAATTTGTAATTTTTGTTCGAATGTGTGCTATAATTAAATAATTTTTGTGGAAATTTAAGTTGAGCTATAAAATTATTGCTGTGGGCAGCGATTTTCTAGCCCATGATGATATATTTCTTCTTTTTTTTAAAGAAATATATTTATTACAAAATAAATATTTCATGCAAATTTTTAGTAATAAGAATTATTCGTTCTAGGGGCTGCGATTTTCTTGCCCACGATGATATATTTCTCTTTCTTTTTAATGAAAAATATTTATATAACGAAATAAATATTTCATGCAAATTTTCAGTATAGGAATATTTCTTCTATGGAGAGAGATTTTCTATCCCATGATATATTTTTATTCGTATACCTACTTAATATATATTTTTTAATAGAAAAGTAATTTCATATAAGAGAAGGAAATAAATAACTAAACTCAACTCAATAGTGTTCATTATAAAATATGCGCGCCTGGTATTTTGGTTTAAATAATTTGAAAATTGGTATAAAAATTATTATTTCTTCTTATGGACAGAAATTTGCTTCCTCATATAATGGAAATTTGCTAATAATTTTCTTCCATAGAAATAATTAAATTGTGAAAATCATATAGCAATTACAAATATTTCGCATTTCTATGAGGAACACGTGGTCTTCGTGGGCTAGTTTAAATTAGCCCAGCCTGATCCATACAAAATTCAACACATACGCAAAATTGTTTTATATAAAATTAGTATAATAAGGTGGGCAAATTTCAATTAGCCCCTGAAGTAAAGAGAAAAGAATAGTTGTAGTTTTATAATGAAAAAGTTATGTAGTGTTAGTATAATATATTTGTATTTTAGCGTTCATATCATATTCATATTTAGATTTAGATTATATTTTTATATACATACATATTATATTTCGCAGCGGTGGTGTACGAATTTTGATGGAAAAAATTATATACACGTATATTATATGACATAAAAAAGTAGAAATTTAGAAAAAAAATTTTAATTTTTTTTTGCTCATTTTTATAATATATTTTAAATGAATATTTTGTAGAATTATCCTGTAAATTCAGGTTGGGCTCAGCCCACCCTGCCCAATATGACGAGCCGCCGCTGTATCCAATACTGCTGACGAAGAATGGCGAATAAACCTGAGACGCCAATATGTAAATACTTGACGTGTGCATGCTGAACGATGAGCTTCGTCATTGCGTGATTCTTCGATAATATAATTGGATGTTTAGCTGAATACGATCATGTAGAATTCGTGATACGTCCACCTCGTAGCAACAAATTTTTGTCCGGAAATGGCGTAAGACTTGTTTGATAAAGGCTGTAGAGTCGTCTGTTGTGCAAACTGTAAACAGAAAATTTTAGAATTATTAAATTCAAATATAGATAAAGCATTTTTGTTGCGACTGAGTTGACTAGCTTTTTTAACGTTGTTGCAAAAGCGATAGCAGTATGCGACTATACGAATTAACGTTCTCCATGATGACGTCTTGCTGAGCAAGTACTGCAGAATGTGGTTTTCGTCAAAGACCAAATGATGAACCAGAACGTCTTTTATTGCTTTACGTTCTTCTAATGAATTTGTGTCTATAATCGATTCTATAGACAGTGGCCAACAATCAGTTGGCCAGTCCGAATGCGGTTTCCGTAACCAGGTGGGGCTTTCCCACCATAACGTTGCGTTTACCAACTCCGATGGCATCAATCCGCGAGATGCACAGTCGGCTTGGTTTTGAGCAGATTTCACATGTGACCATCGGGATCGCGGTGCAACATTAAGTACCTCTGATGTGCGATTTGCAATGAATGTTGACCAGCGACGTGGTGGTGATTATAGCCAATGTAGGACCAATTGGGAATCTGTCCATGCAAAGAAACTTAAATTTTGCATCTGTAATGAAATAAATATTTGATTAAATAGTCTTGATAAAAGAACAGCTCCACACAGCTCAAGTCTCGGTAGACTTATTTGTTTCAGCGGCGCGGCCTTAGTTTTCGCGGAAACCAGGACAGTTTTTATGACGCCCGTGTCATCGTGACTGCGGCAATAAATGTTTTTATGACGCCCGGAGTAGGTTTTCGCGGAAACCAGGACAGTTTTTATGACGCCCGTGTCATTGTGACTGCGGCAATAAATCACGGCGGCGTATGCATTTTCCGACGCGTCGCAGAACCCGTGTAGTTCGACTTCGGAATTGTTGTACCAAATACGACGACTGATTTTCACCTTTTTAAATTCCGAAATTTCTAGCCGTAATAGACGCCAGCGATTTTCAATATCTTCGGGAAGTACATCATTCCAATCAAGTTTTCGGCACCATAATTCTTGAAATAGAATTTTTATCAGTACCGTTGCTGGTGTTAAAAAACCTAATGGATCAAACACACGCGCAGCTTCAGACAGCATGTTGCGTTTAGTAAATGTTGTTGGATCCGATAACGTTATTATATACGAAAATGAATCATCAGCTGGACACCAACGCAATCCCAATAATTTTATCGATGATGAATCTTGAAGTGTTAATGGTGATAATTCCCGCTGCTCTTCTGGTATTGATAGCAATAGCGACATGCTGTTTGTACTCCATTTTCGTAAGTTGAATCCAGCAGATGCTAACACCTGCATTAGTTCTGATCGTAACGTTACAAGTTCTTCTAAGGTGTCCTTTCCTGATAATATATCGTCAACATAAAAATCATTCAGTACCATGCTTGCTATTTTCGGATGCATTGTTTCGTAGTCTTTAGCAAGCTGAATGAGTGTTCGAACAGATAAAAATGGTGCTGGTGAAGTATCATACGTAACGGTATTCAGACGGTAATGTGAAAATGGTTTCGTGACATCTTCTCGCCAAACAATTCTCTGAAAATCGCGATGTTTTTCAGCAACCCAAATTTGACGAAACATCTGCTGAATGTCCGCTGAAAAACAGTATTGGTGTCGACGAAATCTTGTGCAAACTGAAAATAAATTACGTTGAATTGGAGCACCTATTTGTAACGTTTCATTTAGCGATAAATCATGACCGTGTTTTGATGAAAACGACGCGAAGTTTTGTTGTACTACTATCTTCCTTGAACACAGCATGATGGGGGAGATAGTAGCAAGCATTCTGTGATACATTTATTTCATTTGAAGGAATTAACGACATATGATTTAGAGTAAGATATTCTGTCATGAATTCGCAAAAATTTTTGTTTTAGTGATTGATTTTGAACGAATTTTCGTTCCATTGATTTTTGTCGCGCGATTGCGGCAGCTAGCGTATATCCAAAGTGGAATTCGCCATCTTTGAAGGGGAGTTCAACGACATATTTTCCATCCGAAGAACGACAATGAGTTGAAGCAAACTGATTTTCCGTTTTTTGTTCGTCTTCAGATAAATGCGAATGTGATGTAACTTCTTCTAACTCCCAAAATTGCTTTAAATCGAAATCTGTGTCCACAGATGTATGAAGAGAAGTTAAGAATGAGCAATGATTTCCCGTTGAAATCGTGCTCGTTACCGTTTCGCCAGCAATTACCCACCCAAATATCGTGAGTATGGCGTCTGGACCGCCGTCAGGCCCCTTAAGAATTTGATTTTCGAAAATTGAAAACGTTTTGTCAGCACCGATAATCATGTCAATTTTCCCAGGCTTATTGAAATTTGGATCTGCAAGTATGATTAGTGAGTTTGATGGACAATTAGAATTGTTTCCTACAAAATTTGGCAATAAACCGGTCAAATGTGTCATGATATAAGCATTTACCTTAATTGATTTATCGCTATGCCTGGAATGTAACGTAACTGATACAGATCCCCGTGTGTTACCAGCGTTATTGTTTGACAAGCCTGAAACTGGAACCTTAGCATGTGAACGTTTGAGACTTTACATCTGCGAGCAAGCCTCAGTTATGAATGAGCATTGTGAATCGGTATCCAATAAAACTCTTATTGAATGTGTGGTTCCAAACCTATCTTTAATATTTACGACCGCAGTCGGTAAGTACGCCTTAACTAATGTTGAATCCGTTGTAGCGACCGTATGAGTTAAAGATGTAGCGTTATGTCGATGAATTGCCGAATGAGTTGATTGTATCGGAGTAGAACTCGATGCGTCGACCACGACGTTGGGTGCGACCATCGGTGTAGATTCTTGTCGATTCGATTTTGATGATATCGGCGATTGTTTTAAGCTATTTTGCGAACGTGTCTGATGGGTGTGTATTAGCGTGTGATGCCGTCCATGGCATTGCTTACATGAACTTTTTGATGTGCAAATGGTCGAACGATGACCAGCCCGCAGGCAGTTAAAACATAATGAATTTGATTGAACAAATGTTCGCCGCGACTGTGGCGACATTGACGAGAATTGTGAACAGTAGTTAAAGGGCCACGTTGTGCAGGAAACTGAATCGGCCATATATCATCAAAGAGTTTGGGTGTGGTCAATGGGTGTCAGGTTTCATTAGGTTAAATGGTGTGGTTAATGGTGTTAAATGGACCGGTTAATTGGTGCGGTTAAGGGTGTGGTTAATGGTGTTCAATGGTGTGGTTAATGGTTGCCATTAATGAGGCGCCATTGATTAATTAGTGATTAATGGTTTTGTGTATATGCATATAGTATGCAATGGAGCTACAAAAGTGAAAGGCGATATTTTGTAATTTTGTGTATGCGATC